>JANHFF010000203.1:380000-457500 GCA_024542945.1 allo-octoploid hybrid of Carassius auratus x Cyprinus carpio
AATGTCCAACAAAAGCATTTATGAACAATGGATAAATAAAGTTTTTACGTTAATGTTTTGAGAGCATCTTTAAAGACCAGAGAATCATTCTATTAGCATAACTGGAAGGTCCTTTGAACATTTTTGGAACGAATGTTGTGTTCAGGTTTGTTAATAACCTTTGCTAGAACGTTCTGTAAACGTTCCCTGCTCGCTGCGTCTCATGTTGACAGTAAAGCACCCATCGCTGACATCCGGGTTTAAATAAGTTACAGTAAATTCATTCAGCCGTTCCACCTGTCTGAAATCAACAACTACAAATCAACATTTCCTCATTAGTAGATCTACACGACAGGTAAAGCTGACTCAAGTAGTACAGTATAAATGACATCGTTACGAATGCGTTTAAAGCACAGCCAAAATGTGCGAAATTACACTTCTTTTACATTTGCTGGAAAAGAGTAAGTGCTTTTCTACATACAAACACCGATATTTTTGGCAAAGGTAGAAACGGATCGAACACGCATCTGCAGAGCCGACGCTCCGCTCAGTGTTGATCGTGAAATCAGTTTTGGTTGTGCAGCGTAACACCGAAAAAGTCAGCTGTACCGGAAGAACAACACAAAATAAAAGCAAATCAACGAAAAAAGAAGCACAACAATACGAGTGGAGTACCATCTGTGTGGCCTAACAGCATACTGTACAAAGTTCAGGACATTCTCTCAGAATGGGATGTTTGTCTTTGCTCTTCGCTGAAAATAGAGCAGCTTCTTCTTGTTCTCAGTTGCAGCGTAAGCGGCTCGGCTCCGCCCATCTGCCTGTCAATCAGGGTTAGGACACGCCCACTAGTGGCCGTCGGCGTGCTCATCTGAAGATCCTGCATTGTGGATCCAGTCCGCGATGATCAAAGCCATGCTGCCAATCATCACCATGAATCCCACGATGAGGAACAAAGTGGCCTGAGAAGAAGGAGAGTGTGATGAGACGTACTGAGTCGAGTCAAGAACTCACGTGTTCGGTCGGATCATGTCTTACCCCCATCTTCTGGACAGACTTCATGGACTCCTTCCTCACCAGTTTGATGTAGAAGGCCGAGGGAAGAATGAAGATCAGCATAGCAGCAGCGGACGCACCTGCAGGGAGACGAAAAACACATTAACAACATTTTTGTTACTTGAAAAAAATAAATAAAAAAATAAATAAATATATATATATATAATAATAATATATAAAAAACTGTAAATAAAAAACTTTAAACTATAAATATAAAAAAAACCTTAAGCTTATTTTAATTTCTAATTTATTAATTTATTAGTAAAAAATAACTAAAACTGAAATAGTAATTAAAAAAAACTTTAGAGACATATATGAAAAAAAAACATTAAATCAAATAAAATATTTAAAACTTTTTAAAAAAATCTAATTTTTTTTAAAAAACAATAACATTTTACAAAATTATTTCAGCTTGTTGACAAGGAAACATTTCAATTTTTTGTTTGGTTGAAATTTTAAAACCACTAAAACTTACAGATTATTAAAAACAATATAGATCTATCTTTAAAAAGACAAAAAAATACTAAAAATGACAACAAAAAAATTACTAAAATAAAGCAGGAAGATATAAAAATGAAAAAAATAAATTAAAACTATAATAGAATATTAATGATACTAAAACTGTATAATGCAGTTCAGAGGTTGGTAAAATAAAGTTACTAAAAAAATATAAAATTATAAAAGAAATGATATTACAATGACACTGGCACACACTCGCGCAATGACATCACTTCCAGTGTCCAACATACCGATGAATCCGAAAATGTCTCTGATGGTGGGAACGAAGATGACGAGGATGTTGACGCAGACGAGCAGAGCGACGGTGATGCAGATGTGACGCGGCCAGCTGAACTCTTTGGAGGCACCGAGCAGATGGTTGACTGAGGTGCGGATCTGAAACGTTAAAAAAACATTCAGTCAACGCTCCTGCAACGTCTCGGTCTGTTTCCACACCTGTAAATGTGCTGGAATACTCACCGGGAAGAGAACCACAGGCACCGTCAGCGTCACGGCGGTCAGGACGGCAAAACGCACGATCAGAAGCACCACGTCGAAATTGTAGACCTTTGAGTAAGTGTGCAGGAGCTCGGGTTCAACGGCCTCTGTGGAATGAAACATGTTTAGTTCAGACTCACTACAGAATTTAAGAGTTATTTTAGTACATTGAGATATTATCCCAACTAATAAAACATTCATCCAAAGTTATCTGGTCTTTAATAACGTTCTCAAAACATTAGCACAAAAACATAATCTATACATTGTTCATAGATTTTTTTTTTTTTCGTTCATCAAACTTTTTAAAAATGTTTATGGAATGTTTTTTTTTGTTCTTGTTCATCAAACAATTTTTAAATGTTCCAGGATGTTTCAGAATGCTCAGAGAACATTTAAAAGTAACCTTCATGTAACTGTTTTCAAAAATGATCACACGGAATGTTCCCTTAACATTTGCATAAACCATTTTTAAAATGTAAAAAACTGACATTTTGAACATTCAGAAATAATGTTTTCATAACTTAGTGTAAACTTTAGCAAAATGTTCTTAGAACATATTTTTGTTAGTTGAGATGATAGTTTTTATTAATATTTTTTATTTTTATATTTTTCATTTTAAAGATTTAGTCATATTGACATTTTTAGTAGTTTTATTTATGTAATTATTTTCAGTTGTAGTTTTAGTTATTTTGGTTCTTTAACAACCATATGACGATTAGAAATGTAGTCCTGCCAACTAGCTGAAAGAAAATACTTTTTTTTTTTTTTTTGTATATATTATTTTCTTTTCAGTGGATGTTTATTTTATTTCAAGTAACAAACATGTTTTATAAGGTTTAGTTTTAGTAGCCCTGCTCTGAATGGTGAAAAACACATTTTATTGTCAACAAATTCGCTGTAACCTTGTCCTGCACATCAAACAAACCATCCCATAAAAATGTTTACGTTCCCTTCACCGAGTCTGATTGCATAACGTTTCCTGTCTATCAGGGAAACGAAAAAACATCAAACAAGATGTTCTATTCCAGCTGTGGCAAACAGCTGAACGCCTCGGACTCTTTCCCAAAACTTACGAAACCGACCGGCGCCGTGGAGAGAGTCAACACTGGCTTTCTGCCGGTTCAATCCGGTGCGCTCTATCAGACACACCTCCGTTTAAAACAAACACTGCCTCACTGTATATTTCAACCTGGCATTAGACTATCAAATGTGTCGTAACGCGTTTGGAAGACGGTCAGGCTCTGATGTGGCCATGCATCTGCGTTTTGCTCACCGTTGAAGGTCAGGTATCCAAAAAGAGCAGCCAACAGATACATAACAAACATTCCCAGGAACGAGACATTTGCAACGTTCTGCATCTTCCTTCTGGAACGACTGCAGAGAGAGCGGAAGAGAAAGAGTTAGTTTTTATAGAGTGGCTTTGTATAGTGAGGTTGAACTCATAAAAAGCAACCTCCAGTGATTAAAAGTATTTTATTTATAAGCGTTAAAGTCGCACTCACTCTTTGAGCTCCTCGTACATGGGCAGAATAGCCGGGTGGCACACAAACGCAAAGGTCAGGATGGGCACCGCATACACAGTCTAAGATAACACAATGAAGTTAGATCACCACACACTCCTGTCACTTAAATGCAAATATCCGAATGCAAATATCCACGTCGTACCTGTGAGTTGAAGACGAAGTACTTGGGTTTGCAGCACTCTTCATCAGTAGTGTTGACCTGCGGCTGAGAGACGTTCACTGTGATGTTAATGAAGTTCTCTGGTAACGGACAGGGGATCTGGAACTTCTTGTAGATCACCTGAAGAAAGAAGAAGGGATCGTCTCATCAGACTAACAATAGCAGCTGGAACGACACTCTTGCTTTCATTTGCATATTTATTTCTATTGTTAAACAAGAGCAATTTATCTCAGTGCTCACCACAATGAGGAAGAACACCATGCACAACAAGGAGAAACCGCTAGTGTATCCCAGATAACCTGAAATCAAACACAAACCGTGAGGATCAACATAAACCACACTAAAATTTAAGTCACCCACATTTAATTTTTCAAAAATTGTACTAAATTTATTTCTAAATTATTTCATAATTTTTTATTTGTAATTTAACAGTTTTTATAATAATAATAATAATAAATAGTAAAAAAGTTAATTATAGTAATGATTGCATTTATTTTGTTCATAATTTTTATTATTTTCACAAAAACTGCCACATTTCACCCTAATATATTATATATTTTTTCTAAAATTGTATTACATTTTTTATAATAATTATCATAAAATATATATATATATAAAATAATTTAAAAAATATATATAATTAACATTTTATAATAATAGAAATAATAATAATTATATTATTTTTACATAAAAATATATTATATATGTATATATTTTTTATAATAATTTTATGTATTATTTTATTAATAATATAATAATCTATTATTGTCATAAAACTATCACTTCAGCCTCATATTCTATCTTCTATTTTTATAATAATTTTATTTAATATTATAAAAATTGTTGTACAGTAAATGAAGCATATTTAACTGTATTTTATGGTTTTACAGGCTTAATTTTCTGTATGCAAAATATAATTTTGTAAATAATAATAATAAAAAAAAAGGGGCATGATTTTATTATTTTGCCCTTCATTTGGGAACCCTTACCCAGGTTTTTAAGCAGCGAGAGCGGCAGTATGATGGCCACAGTGACGAGCAGCACCAGATAATCTCCGTTAGTGTACCACGCACTGCAAAACACAACACAGACATCGATATTAGCATGATGAGGAAATGACACGCAGCTGTTCTACAACATCCTGTTTCTCAAACACAAAACTCTGGAGCGTGTTTCAGTTCTGTCATGTGGCTTTGTGTGCAGGGGCCTCTGGGCTCCATGCAGGGGTCTGAATCTTTCATGTCAGTGTTGGTTGCATTAGGTCACTGTCACAAAGCTCTCAGTCGATGTCTGTGAACAGACGTTCAGACCCCCCCGATCGGACAGCTGTACAATGAAGCGCTCACACTGTTCGACACAGAGATGAAAAACATTCCAGAACAACAACAACAACATCAGCCTGTGCTGTCCAGTCCTCGCACAGCTCCGGACATCATCGAAGAGCCAGATGAAATGAAATCTTACTTGTCGTTAGAGTCCAAGAAGGCCTTAATGACGATAGGCAGCTCGTACTTCACGATGTAGAGGTAGCTTGCCATTGCTGGGATCGAAAGAGTGTTTAAAACATTTTAGCGTCTTAAAACAAACCAAAATATCACTTGTTATTTGCACATTCCCACGCAACAAATTTGGGTTATAAAAACACTGTCGGAAAATTAGAAATGTCCAGTTTTCTTGTTGAGATTATAAAATTATTTAATTTCTCAGAATGTACCAATAACTCAGTTTTCACTGAAAATAAAATGTTTTTTAAATGTTTATTTTTAACGTTCTAAAACTTTAAAATGTCCAGTTTTATTGCCGTGATTATACTGCTATTTAAAGGTTACAAGTATGTTTCTTGCAACTTTATTTTTACCCAAAATATGTTATTTGATCGTTTATTTATATAAAATGTCGAATTTTCTTGTCAATTGCAATTCCAGAAATGTTTCTTAGAATGTTCATCAACTACAGATTTTCTCTCAGCATTACGAGAACGTATATTGTTCCGTAAACATAACTTGAAGAACATTTTGTCCTCATATTTATAAAAAAACAGAATGTTTCCTGTTAGCTGGGTTCACTTCACTAATCGTACCTCCAAAGTTTTGCATGGTGATAGAGCAGGACGCCGCCAGTTTCCCGGGAATCCCAAACGCCTTGTACCCCAGCTGTTCGTACACCAGAGAACCTGCACGCAGGAGGCAGAGTATTAAAACTCACACTCATCACGGTTAAAAATAACAACACAGCAGCACAGACAGAAGCTCACCTCCTTCATTGGCCGTTTTTAGCAGCAAATGGACTGAGTAGAGGGAGAAAATAGCCACGGCCACCAGCAGGATCCTGCAGAAATGAACAAAAACACTTAATTATCAAAATCCCTCTCAAACTCTCTCTCTTCAAACACTAAACGTCAACATGATCAGCATTTTATCTCAGTGAGACAAGACTGCAAGTGATTGGATGGTGCTTTGAAAATACTGCATTTTCACCAAATGAGTCACGTTATGAACACACACACACACACACACACACACACACACACACACACACATGTGTTCATAATAGAGGGAGGTGTCCATGGATTAGACCTGATTATGTTCTCACACACTCATTCATTCCACTGTCTGGGTCTCGCTTGATCCTGTTGCAACCTGCGTGACCTTCAGTAGATTTCCACTTCACGTGTCTGGAGCTGACGGTCACATCTTTGCTATTTAACCCCTTCCTTAACCGCACAGGAAAGGTTTTCCTTAATGCACTGACTCAAAGCAATGCATTGACTCAAATTCTGATTTAAATCCGATTGGTCCACCTGCAACACCGTTACATAACCAGCAGAAACTCCTCTATCACCAGATTAACACATACGGCTTTGTTTGTAAACATTAAGATGAAGCATTGACTTCCTTCACCAGAGCTGCAGCAGATTCACACTGAGCAGAATCTGGGGCTGTACTCATTAGTGGCACTAATTATCCTAATCGGGTAATCAGCAGTCGTGTAAATCAGGGATATTTGTGTACGTTGTGTTCACAGATTAGAAACTCACTGCTAACTCTTTAAACTAGAACTAACTAGGAAAGCCGGGTGGTGTCAGCTCATGCAAATGTTTTTGGCTGTATGGATCTAAAGAAGCACCTCGATACTCACACAAACAGGGCGATGCCAGTGTTGGCCATGGCGTAGGAAAGTCCCAGGATTCCACTTCCCATGATGGCATTGCCCAAGTTAAACACAGACATACCGAACGACGCCGAACCAGGGCTCTGAAAAACAGGAACAGTGAGATTTATGTGTCTGGAAACGGCAGTATCCGAATAAACCTCTCAGATCAGATCATCCACTTACATATTCAGCTTCATATTTCTTCTTTCCCAGTTGATGATCAGTGAGGAAGTTCTGGCTTTCTGCATCCATGTCTGTATACTGCATTCTGTAACCACATCAATGCATTAGATCAACATAAGAGAAGATTTATTAACTAATAGTGAAGGTAGCAAGTTTTACCCATTGAGGGGAACTTTGGCGGGACAGTCCTGATAACTCGAGTACTCGTTGCTGTTGGAACTGCTGCAGTCCATGTCTGGAGCAATGTTAAAGCTACTCATCTTAGTGTTTGCAGGAGCTTTGTTCATTCTGTAGTGGAAAAAAAAGTGCAAAAAAAGTTTTGTTTCAAAATCAGAATAAGTAAAGTGGTTATTTGACAGTCGGTTGCATGTGTGTTAATGCGGTTTAGAAAATGCATGTCCGTGCATTGCTCGGCGGTGCCGCGCCTCAGCTCCGGACCCAGGTCATGTGACCCAAAATATGACGTCATCGAATGTTTATTTTTAATATTCTAAGCACGTTACAAAGTCCAGGTTTTCTTGTCGTGATTATTTAAAGGCTACTAATAGTGACCCGTCCAGGTCAAATACAGCAAGTTTTACCCATTGTGGGACAGTCCTGATTTCTCGAGTACTCGTTGCGGTCAGAACTGCTGCAGTCCATGTCTGGAGCACAGTCAAAACGACTCATCTTTGTGTTTGCAGGAGCTTTGTTGATTCTGTAATATAAAACAATGGAATATTCTCCTTATTATGTACGGATTTAGGTTTCGCTCATCCACTGTGGTGAGAAATTGGCTATTTTTGGGGACATACACACCCACAAGGCTTCAATTAGGTGTTATGTGTCAGAAATTATCGGGCAGAAATTAGTTTGTCTGATACTGTTTACCAACATTCTGACATCCCTGTCCTCTGTACTTGAGTTTAAATCGGAGTTTTACCTTCTAATTATGTTTTTATTTAATTATGTGTTACTGTTCTCTCTCTCTTTTTTTATCATATATCTTGGTGTTATACTCTGAATAGCACAACTCCTGTTGTGTTTATTAGTGCTAAATATATATATATATATATATATATAAAATGGAAAAAAAAACATCTTTACATAACAGGAAACAATGGTGCACAGGACAACTATTTAAATAAGTATTTAAATGAGATACTCTAAGTTCCTCAAACGAGAAGCACTTGCCTAAACATGCATTCTACCTCAAATTTGCTAATTATCATGATCACATTTCCATTGTAGTCAAAAGATTTAGTTATTGTTATCTCAATCATTCTCCAATTATATTTTATTCGACAATATAATGCGGTTTAGCAAACGCGCGTCCCCGCCTCAGCTCCGCAACCGAGCATCAAGTCACGTGACCGCGCAAGAGCTGAGTGGAAAATTACCACAAGACCCGACAATACCGACGTCTCATCAGTCTATATGTATATATTCGGAACAAAATGATTAGACGTAACCAATTAAGGCATTTTTTTCGTGTCGGGTGACTATTTCAATCTATCTAAGACCGTGACCGGTATTAAATTTCCGTTTAAACTCCCAAACCACACGAATAATTGTTTAAGATCAAATAATAATGATTATTTTGGTAACTTAGAATGAGGAAAAATGTGTGTGAAGCAGACGCCCACGCGTTTATCAACAACCAACGAACAAATCATACAACAACGGCAATAAAACCCATTAAATCATGTAGCTAATTTAATATATCCAAGTTTTGACAGCCAAAATAATTATCATTTTAATATATATATTTTTTTATGATCATTAGAGTATGTTTGATGAACGAACACATCCTTTTGAACGCATGTGTGGAAATAAGATGATGAAACACGGATGAGTCACTTAGACCGGTATGTTAACGTTAGCATTATCTGTCAGAACGGATAAAAGCGATAAATAAACGCGATTGCAGTGTGTTAAAGGTCTAAAATAAAATAAAATACAATAAAATAAAAAGGTCAGGGATTCATCACGGCTCTAAAACGTTCACAACTTGAAACCGGGATGAGATCTTACCTCGAGAATTTAAAAAAAACGAGAGAGAAATCCGTTTCTTCAGCTCCGGTTTGAATGGAAAAAATATGACCAAACCCTCCCAGTCGTGAAGAACGTTCCAGTGATCAATTAAAAGCTAAACCGTTAACGATTGATCCTTCAGAACTGTACCGTGATGGACAACAAATAAATACCCTAAGATTGATAAAGTAAATTAAGCGTACATATAAATACTGCAATACGTACAAACCCTACAAAATCGTTAATTTTAATAATAATTTAGAAGATAAACGGAGATGTCCCCTGGGCGCGTCCGGTACCACAGTCGTGTTCCGATGCTGTTTGAATGACGATTTATATTCGCCGGTCGCATTGCATCAGCCGGCAGACGCTCGTGGGCGGGGCCTCTCAAGTGATTGTGTACAAACAGACCCGCAGTGACCAGACGAGGAGTGCCTCTCAGTCCCAGCCTCATGAAGGCGTTCACCGCCTTTATCCTCCTCATAGGAAATAAAATGAACAGATGCAACCTTTAATATCACGGCTGTGTCTCCTAGAAATGGAAACATTTTCCTGAGCTAAAGATCTCACATTACAGGCACAGTATTCTCTAATGTCTCATGCGGAGTTTCAGATGCTCTCACAAACAAAGGGAACCCCAAAGAACCTTCCAGTTCTTTTAATAATCATAAGAAACCTTCGTGCATTTTTAAAAATAAAGGTTCTTTATTTGCATCCATGCATGAAGAACCTTGAACATCCTTTCCATCACCAAAAAAAAAATAAGGTTCTTCTGTGGCATCACTGTGAAAACTCATTCATTTTTAAGAGTATATGGATGTTAAACGTTCTTCATGACGCCAGAGAGCTGCTTAACAAGTTAAAAGATCAAAATTAACTCTTAAATTCTCATAAAACCAAATGATCTGAGCTGCTGCGCATTGATTTATTCATATGCTAGCTGGTCATCAACCAGAGAAACATCAGAGAAAGAAATGTAGAACTAAAAACTTTAAGTCTACTTAAGATCAACCTCTAAACAATCATATATTCTTTTGTGGTAAAGGAGAATATCTAGGGTTTGTGCCGAACTATTTGACTGCAGTACAGAGGAACCACAGATATAGACCACAACCCACCCTGTGCCCTATTTCAAGTGAGGAAATGTTATTTGCACAGAGGTTGCCTTTCATGGAGAGGCAACAAAGTATAGAATTAACAATAACCTTTGTGTAGAAGTTCCTCCTAAACAGACCTGAGTGGGATGACTTCATTTAAGTCTCATTTGCGTCTGCTGGGAGACATGTTAAAGACAATGACTTTTCCATGAGAGGGAATAGGATCATGCGACCGCATGACTATGAGAGGAACAAAAGGAGGGATTTTGCAAAAAGAGGAACTTCTGAGGGGACGTTAGACACAAGTGACAGATTAAACGAGTCGGGAACGAGTGAGGCCTTTGGGTCACGCCACACAAGGGCAGCGAGCGGAGTTTGTTGATACTTTCGCTCCCAGCATAATTTAAACGAATCACTCGCCTGACCACCTTCACACAGAAGTTCTTCGCCACCCCCCGATCGGCTAAATCCCCCGGTGGAAGTGGAGCAGGGCCGTACGGGACTCCGGTCTACGGTGATTTACCCTCGGATTAAAGGCCACTGCGGCCTCTGAGCTGGAGTTCACAAAAGAACACGGATGCTGGAATGTCTGACCTATTGAAACAGGCCGTGGGGCCCCAGGCGACGCCCCGACTCCATAGGTAAGACTGGATCAACAAAAGCATTTTTCTGTCTCCACACTGTGTGAAAAACGTCCGGAAGAAATCCCAGCCCTGCCTTTGAAACTATAGTAGCATCCATCGAGAAATGACACCATCATCCATTGGAAATATCTTGATTTCTGAAGGAATGGCTTCTGAAAATGTTCTTCTGTGCCATATTCAATGGAAATATCTTGATTTCTGAAATGAAGTTGTATAATATTCTTCAGGAGACCAATGAATAAATGCATTTACCTACCAATCCATTGGAAAATATCTTGATTTCTGAAATGTAGTTGCATAATGTTCTTCTGTCTGACTGACTTCAGATTTTTTTTAAATAAGTGTTGATGACATGAATTTTAAGTTTTAGGGGGAAATAACACTGTGCGAGAAATTCAGTGTTACCATAATGTTCTTTTGCATATATCAGTTTAATTTTTCCAGTAGAGATTCAGAACATCGTGGATAGTCTCCTGCAAACTTGAGATGGGCAACAATGTTTTGTTTCTGGAAACCAGTGCTTTTTTCTGTGATAACCTCCCATGAACACTGTTTTGTCAGTGTTTTTCTTACGTTAGACTGGCGTTATCATGTGTCTGGATATCTCAATCAGGGCAGATCTTTCACTGTCAGTCTATGGTTCTGTGTCACTTGTTTGAGGTTTTTACAGTTTACCATCACAACGATCTTTGTAGGACGTCTTGTCCCAGGGAGAGGTGTACTGGTGCTGGATTTCTTCCTTTGGTAAACTATCCGCCTGACTGTGGACTAAAGGAGGCCCAAGTATATAGAAATCCTTCTGCAAACCCTTCCGGCCTTCTGAACTGGTTCACCTCTTCTTCTAAGTACTTGGATCACAGAGAATTTTGCTGAAAAAAGCAGGTAAACGAAATGTTTAGTGTGTGAAAGGGCAAACTAAACCCATGGCTTTTTCTGAGCTGACAGTAAATTAAACGTTGTTCTGTAAATACTCGAGCGAGGTTCTGTTTACTCATTTGTTTATGTAGGTTTGTGGTTGATTTCTTTAATTAAACTGGCCCAAATTAACCTTTCAAATCATCAGTTAAATTACAGAGTTTATTTCATCCTGTAAATGCTACACTCTTAAAAATAAAGGTGAGAACAAAACGTTTTTACATCCATGGAAACTATACAGTCCACAAAAGGTTCTTTATAATGGAAAAAGGTTCTTTAGGTTTTTAAAATGTTTTTCACACCAAAAAAAATTGCTATTTTGAGATCTTTTCACTGAAAGGGTTTTTCGGGGAACAGAAAATGGTTCTTCCTTGCCTAAAACTCCATTTTGTAATCTGGCATGTAATCAGCACTTCACATTTTAACTCTTATTTTTAGTTCTTTTGCTGTTTAGGGATAATAGTAACCACTTCATCTCGCCATGACTGGGTGGACTATTTCTGTAAACCAAAAAGGTGTCATTGACATGTAAATGTGAGTGATCATATGTAAATTTCATAACCAGAGGTTTTTGCATCTTAGTTACATTAGACCTTCAGTTTTTAAGACTTAAAACTATAGTATATTTCAATATATATATATATATATATATATATATATATATATATATATATATATATATATATATATATATATATATTGATCTAAAATCAAGTCACTGTAAAAATAATGTTGCTTCAACTTAAAAAGTAAACATTCATGCTGCCTTAAAATGTATTGAAAATTTAAATACTGTACACTGCAATCTGCAATTGTTACCTCAACGATCTGTTGATTTATCCTATAAAAATATTTAGTTTGGTTTAGTGATGTTAAATTGTAATTTTGACTTTAATAAAAGCAGTTAATTTAGATTTAACATTTTTAAATTACCATTGTTTTTTTTCAGAGTAACACTGAACTTCAAGTTGTAATAGCTAATTGTAACAATTATATTTAATGGTATACAATCCTAATTCCATTCTCAGTCTTCAACATCTTTTGTACTTGGACAACGGCTTGGAACTTCTCCCGCTTCTGAACCCGACTGCACAGTTGAAATTAAGAGAAAATGAAAATGTAAAGAAGAAGAAAAAGGCAAGAAGGTTCTGGAGACTGTCTGTGGATTTCTTGATGTTTGGATCATGGGGGTCCGTGAGAGAGAAGACATCCCGCCGGTCTCCAGCAGAAGGGGGCAGAGGTCGGCTCATCTTCCCCCGGCTCCTGACTCATTCTTATATAATTATTTTATCCCCTCGTATTAAACAAACAGCCGGCCGCTGTCCGCACTCATGGGAACCTGCCGAGAGAGTCCGACATGGAGCTCACGCTATGCACATCACTTGAACAGCATAATGCCCACCTGCCATTGCTCATAACAGGCCCTGCTGAGGTCATTTTGGTACTTTATGAAATAAAATAAAATGTATGATGTGTGACTATGTAACTGAGATAATACTGACACATAAAATTCTGATGGATGCTTGAGAAAGAAAATAAAAAGTATAGGGCATGCCAGGGAGATGATGGTGCACATGTCCTCTTTCTCACGGACTATCATCACTTCTGTCGGTGTTATCATGTTTTCAATGTGTACAGCTGTGGCGGGAAGCTTCAGTGTGTTTATAGCAGAGTTATCAGACCGGAAAACAAACGCTCTTGACACAGACAGGAAGTGAAATGCATACACCGCGCAAATACGCATGGAGCTCAATGCATTTCACTGACACTGATTGCTCTAGATGTGCCTGCATGTGTGTTTCTGAACACCTATCTATGCCGAGTGTCACAGTAAGATGAGATTTGGGATATATTTAGGTCATTTGGTTATAAGAGGTTAGCAGAGATACAGTTTAACATCTGCAATGCTTACAATCGCATCATCAGCATCTGTGACAGTATACATTTCAGTTCCCTATTGGACAGATAAACTGGAGACCAGGCCCAGTTTATCCAGGCCAGCTGACCAGGTCCAGGCCAGCTGTTGGTGCTTTAACTGGTGGATTAAATATAATGCAAAGTCATACCAGCAACACCAAGGTCATGGGTTCGATTGCCAGGGAATACAATGACTGTGTATCTTGAATGCAGAACAAGTTGCTTCAGATAAAAGCATCTGCCAAATGCATAAATGTAAATGAAAACCGTTTAAGGTCAAAACAGTTGTGAGGGAGAGTATTTGGTGAATGGATGATGTTCAGATTGTGTACTGCATGTTCTACAGTGGTTCTAGTCAGGATTAATATAATCAACTAAACTATTAAAAACGTTTTAACTGAAATAAAGAAGAATCAATATAAAAATTACATAATGGATGAAAAATAAATTATAAATGTTGCCTTGGCTATGAACTGAAATAAGTTTAAGCTGAATAAATTACTTTAGTTTTAGTGTTTAATTAACTGGAAATGATTAAAAACTTAAACTAAAGCTTGAAATAAAAACAAAACATAACTATTAATATTTAAAAAGAACAAATACTACTAAAAATGACAACTAAGCACATTGCAAAAATCACTAAAATTAAAAATATATATATGAAAATAAGAGCTAAAACATTATATTAGTATATATATTGAATATTATTTGAAATAAAACTGTAATATAAATATTAGATGAAACTGAACAAAGTTGAAGCACTGGAGATAAACAAAGGAAATAAAATTTTAATAAAACAACAAAAACTGATAAAAATGACAAAAGCATGTAAATCCCTAAAAATGTAATTAAAATGAAAAGAGAAAATATAAAAATAAATGCTATTTCAAAATATGAATACAAAAAGTATATGCATATAATAGTAAAATAACATTGGTCCTAAAGTACTGTACATCACCACCACCACGGCCAGGTTGTAACCACAATGAACCGTGACATAAGTCGAGGGAATTTTCCAGATGAACAGCAGAAATTAGGCGGTGTGAGCCGGGAGGAATACGGGCATCTTTTGATATGAAGCTTTGGGCCTGTAATCCGCTTACAGCTGAAAGAGCTCTGAATTCCTGGACCTGCAGGAGAAGCTGAGACGAACCTCTAAACGGCATCAAAACTTTCCACTAATATTGTAAAAGACAACCCGGATCTGAAGCACATGAACCCGCTGACTTCAAGCGAGAGGTGGGGGAGCGGGATTACAGCGGGTCTCCTGGATAAACTGTTCTCACCGGCACTGCACCCTGTACATGAGACCCATAAAACTACAGCTCTGCCACAACCACCGAGAGCAGAGATGTCCTCTGTGCATCATAAAATCCTGCTGTGTGATGATTGTATAACAGGGATCGTGCGAAGCCAAGCATATTCCCTTGATTCCCACAATAAATACAGTCTGAATGTTGTTATAAAACTGCAGCTCTGTGGTATGTTATACTTCTGTCGGTATGGTTCACAAAGGGAAATAACTCAAATAACAATGCTCTTACAATTTCCCGTGCAGGAACATCAGGAAGGAAGTGGTGCTCTCAGACAGGAAGAACAACACCTGCCAGAGCTCTGTGTCACTTTATTGTCATTACATCATATTATTGACCAGCCAGTGATGTACAGTTTATTCCATTCATCGAAACGGTCAGTCAATGAGCTAAAAATGAGTTTGAACTGTAGAGTGGAGCGTAAGGTTCATTCTGAGGGGACTAAACTCTTTTCTGACTTTTCATTTGGTTCATTACAGTGAATAAAAATCGCAAATGAGATTAATTTTTTTAAACAGTAATGAGATTGCAAGGAGAACAAATTGAGTAAAATATACAGATATTTGTTTTCTTGTCAAAAGACTCATTTATAGTGGGTAAAAAAAAAAAATAACTAAAAATTATAAATTTAACTTCATTGGAATGGAACATTTTGTAATGAACAGCATTCCAAAACAGTTACAGAAAAAAGTGCAAAATAATTATTGAACAAGCTAAAGGTGCCACTGGTGAGATGAAAAGCTTAGAAAGATATAAACACTAATACAACTTATTTACATTAAAATGAAGACGAGAGGAGCAATGAGGGACCAGAATATTAAGACTTGAGGGTGGAAAACCATCCAACACATCCTAGCAACTGCACAACATTGAACCTCCCTGAACACCTTTGCATAATGCTAGCGACTTCTACTCTTTTCTTCAACATAGCTATTTTTGCCTGAGGTATTCCAAGAGACACATTTGAGAACAGCCTGTATGCAGTTCAGTGAGATTTATTAAAGTAGCAACCATGTATTTTCCATTAGCTGCTTTTATCAAAAACTCTTTGTTTCTGAACTGTCATTTATCTCCGTGCGTGAGAGAGATCAGGAAGGTCAAAACAAGACGGGCGTCATCGGCTAGTAAACGTGACATCCTAATGACCCAGGTGCTGCACACATAGATAAAAAAGAGCTGTGTTACATTTTCATCCGAATCTCATGACAGTACAGCTCAGCCTGTCCCACCCTTCCTCATGCATTTGGGAAATTTCCATTCCCTGCTTTGCTTTTCTCAAGGTTGAGTTCACAGCATTCTGCCGAGCATCATTCTGCCTCTTTATGTTTTTATAATTCAATGATCACCCACGGTCTGAAAGCAGACACGATGTTACTATCCTGTTACCTACGCAAATGTAAGAAAAGCACCACACTGGGTCACACTTAAGCCTATTATACAGGACTGTGGATTAACTGTGTCTCTCTTCCCGTTAAATGAGGCCAAAGACATGAATGCCTTGATCAGATGCTTAGCGTGACGTTAAGTGACGGCTTGATCAGGATTCATCTCGCAACCGCATTCTTGGAATCTGAACAGAGATGGCAGGTTTAAAGGGACAGTTCGCCTAAAACAAGCATTCTGTCGTTGTTTACTCAACCTCATGATGAAACACAAAAGCATACATTGCTCTTCTCCATACAGGGAAAGAATACACAAAAAAACACCCTCTGCAGTGAATGGGTGCCGTCAGAATGAGAGTCCAAACAGAGCTGATTAAGATAAACCAATAGACAGAGGAGTAATTTTTTTAGCTGGAAGCGCCGGTTTGAAGTTAAAAACATCTTAATGATGGATTTGTTTTTTACAAACACACAGCTTTTGGCTTCACAAGACATTAACTAATGGACTGGAGTGGTGTGGATTACTGTGATGTTTTTATCAGCTGTTTGGACTCTCATTCTGACGGCACCCATTCACTGCAGAGCATCCATTGATGAGGCACTGATGCAATGCTACATTTCTACAAATCTGATGAAGAAACAAACTCATCCTAATCTTGGATGGCCTGAGGGTGAGCACATTTTCAGGAAATTGACTTTTTTGGGTGAACAACTTCTGTTTTAAGTAGGTATTCCCTGTATTTCAATATAAAAGTTATGTCTGAGGAATATAGACAAATTTAAACTCTTATTCACTAAATTTCATGTGCATTTTTTGCTTTTCAAAACTGTTTGTTGGAGCCACTGACGTCAAACTTGGTGTAACGTGTTTTACAAAGGCAAGGTCAATCATGCAGACAGTTGCTACTTTTATGGTACTTTTAGTGTGATTTATTGGCCTTTTTTGGAGCTCGAAAAACATAAAAAAACATGAATAAGAGTAAATGACCATTTTCAATTTAGCATAAATTTAGTGTAAATTTAGTCTTCTTTTATGTGCCTTTTTTGTTTATATTTTCCAGTAATAATAATAATAATAAAGTCTGATTACATTTTGATATTATCTTTAAACTAGGTACACCACTGTCCACAACCATAAAACGTTTCTACCAATTTTCAATAGGCAATCATTTACTTAATTAAAGACAATTTTCTGTCCTGGAACAGCATACCATGACTGTAGGTGTTGGTCTCCGCCAGCAGAAAAGCCAACATAATCACATACCTGATCATTTACAGAGTAATACTACATTGTGTTCCTCCACGTTAACCACAAACCCCAAACAAATATTACACTCAGTATAGAGGCATTTTTGAATGTAACGTTGGTTATATTGTGATTTACAGCTGGACCAGCGAGCAGAAGAAGAGTTTGTGTGCATTTCAGAAAGATGTAGTAATTTTGCGCTCTACTGTTGGATGTTTGATTAATGCACAGGTGCCAAGTGAGCCGTTTAATCAGAGATTATAAATACAGAAACGAAACTCAGAGAGGTATATGATCATTGCATAGCAACGCCCTTTCAACCACTAGAGCACCACGTTCACATATACTTCGGTCTGCTGCTATGCTCACGACTAATGCAAAAAAAAGGTGTGTTTTTTAACACACTGTGTTAACATATCTATATATATATAGCATTGATGAGTTCTGAAAGAACAAAATTCAAATTTACTTTATTGTGAACAACCAAAAAAAGCCTTTGAATAGAGTCCCAGTGTCACAGCTAACAGGAAACACAACTTCCACTAACGTTTTTTTCATAGTTATATAAATGTTAGGACAAAACATTAATGTTTATGGAATGTTCTTATCACTTTATTGATATTTGATATACATTCTAATAATGTTTGGGAAAACATTCCTGGAAAACGTCCTTATGATGTTATTTCTACTTTATGAATGTTCTAATTTCTTTTTTGAAACCTTTAAATAACGTTCTAAACACAACAAGAAAACTGGACATTCTAGAATTCTTGAAATATTACAAATAAACATTCAAATAACGTTGTTTTTGTAACATATAATCAAGACAGCAAAACTGGACCTTTCAGTGTTTTAGAAACATTTCAAAACAATGCTCCTACAACATTTTTAGAAACAGAGAGAGTGTAAAATGACTAAAAAAAGGGATTCAGCTTCATTCAAAAGCTCCTGAGTCAAGCTGACACAGCCTTCTGCTGCTCACGTGACCTTTAGGTGAAGCATTGTTTACATGGGCTTGAAAACATACGTCACCAAGAACAGAGTTACGTATCTGGAAACCTGAGGGTGTGTCTGAGAGCATGAGAGTGCAAGTTTACCTCTAAATCAACTTGGCCCTTGTTATCAAAGGTAGATTTATGGTGCATATGTAGTGTCGATTCATTACAATTCATACTTGTTGAGTGATTTTCTTTTGCTTCAGGATGAAGGTTTTACATTGGACACAACACAGTACCACCACTATCATGAAAAAGTAAATAAAACTGCCCTACAAGTCAAACACTGAAGTTTATTATTATCACCATGAACCACACAGACCAAACAACAGACACAATTATAAACATGATATTGGCTGACCTGGAAAACCGACAGTTTTGTTTTCTAAAAGTCTCTTGAATCGCCACACTGATCCTCACTGCGAGTGTTTGTTTAATGTAGTCTGGGTCATTTTAGTTTGCTTGTGTTCACATGTTCCACTGACAAACCCTGTCAAGTGAGGAAACACAATCCTTAGATGACCTCACTGGTCTCTCTCTGGATGTTTATAACACTACACCAACAGGGACTGAGATTTGTGGGGTCATGTGTGCTGGAACTCCAGCTTTCAGAGTTAATGTGGCACTCCCTGCTCATCAAACACCTTTAGCATAATAAAAGCACCACTCACTCACTGCAGGCTCATCACACTAGACCAAGACTCACTGACACCATTCTAGAGTGTTCTGGTGAGTGCTAAGGCATTCAATTGGCATCTTTAACAGCCAAGATAAGGCTGCTGCGCCTGCTCAAAATTCAATGTAAAGATGCAATGCTGCATAAAAACAGACTGAGTTATACCTGCTTAGGATTTACTTTTGCCAAATTTACATGGCCATGATTCTTGGGTGTTGCCAGGGCATTGCTATGTAGTTGCTAAGGTGTTCTAATGGTGTCTTTACATAGTCATAGTCATAGTCATAGTCATAGGCGGCACTGTGCTGCTCAGAATTTAGTGTAAAGATGCAATGCTGCATAAAAGCTGGACTAAACTATGCATGCTTAAGATTTACTTTGCATGCAAAGGTAAGTGGCATTTAGGTGTCTTTACACAAAGTATCTTTACACAGCCAAGTTAAGGCTGCTCTGTGCCTGCTCAAAATTCTGTGTCAAGACATAATGGCATATAAAAGGGAGATTAAAATAAGCCTGCTCTGACCCACCTCAGCCCCAGTTTTTAATATCTTTTTTTGTGTGTGTGTGTAAATGCATCTATGTCACCTCTGAGCAGCATTAAACAGTTTGTGTATAGACACCTAAATACAACTTCAGAAATGTTTCTGTGCATGTCACCTTTGCAGTATTTAGCAACAGACGGTTTCATGCTGCTCAGAGGTGGCATAAATGGCACCTCTGCAGTGTACATTTGTGTTACTTGTGGTTGTAGTCGCCAAGTCAAAAGAGCTCTAGATTTGGTTCGGGTCCCTCCTTCAGTGTTCGTCTATGGGTTTTTTTCTTTTTTTTTTGCGGAAGGTGAAAATGTTGCATCTGATCACTAAACAGCCCCACACTTTTCTCAGCAAATGATAAATGTCTAGCACCCAAAGGTTTTTTCGTACCAAAGTTCATTTTTGAGGAAAACATTGTCTAATAAAAATGCTAACAGACAGGTGTGGTTACATTTTTATCCAGCGTCACCTCAAGGCATCTTATGTTCCTTACAGGCCTCAGATTTTCATTTTTGATCATTTTCGCATGATTAAATTATTGTGTGAACATAATACAGTTGAAGGATGTCTTTTCCAGGCCATATAAAGCGAATGTTTTCTCAGGGCTGGGTGCAGCCTCTGTTTTTACAGGACTTAACAAACAAAGCAATTTAATTGCTACTTCCAAACATGAATCTGCCTTACACATATAGTTTTCTTTCCTGCGTTGACGTGATTTTGAAAGGACATTGGTCCATTACTGATGCTTGTTTAGACAAATTTTTCAGGATGTTCTTGAGGAATGGCCCCTAGATTTCCCCGTTTTGGTTCTAGAGAATATTTAATTGGATGCAAAGCATGTGTGTGTGTGTGTGTGTGTGTGTGCATTATGAGTCAGCAACATCTCAGAACTTGTTTCTATGGGCTCTGTAATGCTGACTACACACAGTTTTGATGCTGAGACATCAGAAATGCACAGAGAACTGCCAATCAGGTTTTGCTTTAAAAAAACACCTTTTCTCTGAAGAAGTGTTGTCTCATTTCTCTATACATCAGTTTGGCTGCTTACAAAGATGACCGGCTGATGTTGTTGACTTTCTTTGATCCCCAGACAATCTACAGTCACATAGAAGACATAAAAACATAATACACAACATCTACTTTTATTATTAGAACTTTCTTGCTCGCATTCTCTGCCATCTGGCTAATGTTTAACTTTCATTTCCTCATGCCAACACACATACCAACAAACCAAACAAACACTCCTTTACAATTTTAGCTCAATATTCTGCATTCTTGCCTCAGATCTCACAGGTTTATTCTGCAATGTGTGCCGTGTACCAGGATTAACATGTGACTTGGTTTTTGTAGTGGTAGTGTGCTTCCAAAAAGAAAATGCAGAAGAAAAAATGCCTCTGCAAATCTCACTGCCATGACTTATTGTTTGGTAAATTGTACAGTTATTTCATTATATGCATGTATGGAAAACTGTAGTTTTCCGCAATTTCATTGTGAAAAATGTCTTTAAATATTTTTAATAAAACTGTATGTTTTAATAATTGATAGTTTATGTATATTAGAAAAAATAAAATTAAAAACTGGCAAAATCAAGAAATAAGACTAAATATATTTAGTTTTAAAAAAGATCTTCTTTTTAGGACTACTAAGAATTTAGTTCTAAATTTAGTGATTTAATTTTCATTTATTCATTTAGCAGATACTTTTATCCAAAGCTACTTACTTACATGATAAATATTTATTTAAATAAATATTTTAACGATATAAAAAATTTCATATATGTTACTTTTGTTATAAAAGTAAACTTCCCCATATTTTTATTTATTGTAATTATATAAATGTAATTATTTAAAGTATAAAATATTAATGAACGTTTAAGTGAGACTTATCACCATAATTTAAATATCTCTGATCACCATGACAACTGAAGATTTTCTCCATCAGTGAAAACACAAAGAAGGATGTTGTTTCACATTTCTTTATTTTTCATGTTACATTAAATGGAAACAGCTTCAGTGATACAAAAATCCCCCAGTGACGTGGCAAATATGATTGGTCGAGCCGCAGGAGGCCAAAGGTTATAATGGCAGTTTGTGAGCGGACGAGGTTTCACCTCACTTCAACTGTTCCTCGACAATCAGCAAAATACTGGGATACTGTGTTCACTTCACATTACCAAAATACATGTAAACTGTTACAGTTTGTACATTCAATGACGTTACAATTCCTGCACATTTTCCCTGAAGGAAGCGACAGGCACAAGGCTGTGAACGAGCGGTCCGTCTGTAGCGATTAGGAGCATGTAAACGCGCTTAAAGTCGACATGAAATAACATTCGCAACCCATTTTACTTCAATAAACACATATGAAAATATGACAGCTGAGTGGATGGTCAGAAATAAAAAAAAGGAAACTGTTTCTTACATTTTGATGAAAAATTATGTAAACAGACATTTGTTTTTCTTTGGAACGTGTTTAAAGAAAGTGTTAACAATAATGTTTCATCTGTTAACGTTAGTTCAGTTACATGAACTAACAATGAAAAATACTTCTAAAGAATTTATTAATCTTAGTTAATGTTAATTTCCACAGTTACTAATACATTATTATAATAGTATGAATTTATATGCATTAACAGATGTATTTTTATTAACTACCCACATGACAAAAAAACTATTTTTTTATTTTTTAAATTAAAAATATACAAAAGAGGGCCAAAATATATTTATATTTGCTAAAATGTGTTTCAAAAATATATTTATTTATTTTGGCAATTTGTTTTTGTATAATTTTGAAAATATATTTAAAAAATATCAATATATTTTTAAAAGCGTTTAAAAGTTTATTTTGCCCTCCATATATATTCAATCCGAGAAAATATGTTCACATTTAAGGAACAACTTTATTTGTTGTCTATATATCACAAGTGAACATATATTAAAAAAAAAATTAAACATTAATTAATCGGAAATGTATTTTCTTGCCCCTGAAATACATTTTGAAATATAGTTTGATATATAAAGGTTGAAACTAAATATTTTCATATTTATATTCATAAAATATTTTTTATTTAAAATATATTTTGGCCAAAAAAAAAAAAAAATTCAGAATGGGTTTCGTAATTTTTTTTAAATAAATAAATAATAATAAAAAAATGAATAAATGTATTGCTAGTTAATGCATCAACAGATTTTTAAGTGTTAATAAGAAAGCAAATAGGGTCAGTTTTGATTTCATGTCGACTTTAAAATACATATATAAATCGCACTCACGAACACGTCCGATATGTGTTTTCAGAGGTAAACGGCGGAAGACAAATACTGTTCAAAATCGGATGATTTTCAAGCATGTTCTAGATGTGAAATATGACCAAACATTCGTCTGCGAGTCTCTCTGTATCATTTCAGCTGCTAACTAATCAAGTAACAAACAAAAAAGAAAAGAAAAAAACGTGTAACTCCATTTTTCAGTTCGTCTTAAAAACCGTCAAGGAGGCACAATAGAAATACAATGGCTTTTCTACAAATTTACAAAAGAAAATAAAGACACGATGGAACAGACATCTAAAATATAATACTAAAACTCTACCCTTCCAGCATCCATCAGTGACTAAAAAAACCCCCGAATTAGACTATTTACAAACCATATACAACGTCCAAAAAGACCATGTTTGTGATTCAAAACATGCAAAAATATCATAACCATTTCATTTGAAATATTCACTTGCTTCATGAGTAAATAGATCACCAAAGGATCTTTAAATATCGTCCACTTTGGCAGGACCGGCGCATGCAGAAACCTGTTTCAGCACGGATGAGGGCTTCTGTAAACCTCCATGTCAAGGCAGATACGGCACAGAAAGAAGGCACAGATCTCGACAATAAACGCTGATGTGATTGGACTGCGTTCTGTTAAGATGAAGCGAAGCCGGTTTTGAGAGTGAACGGTCTGGGCTTGTGCGCGGTGACTTTACGGTAATTAATGAGTCAGAACGGATGTTTCTGCCCGTTTGGTGTGGCTAAAACATTATATGAACTGCTTTAGAAAGCTGAATGCAATTGTGGAGACATCTTGCGCTGAACTGACCCGCTCAAAATCCTCTTAACGAAGAGAATCGTGTCGATGTTTATGGATCAGGTTGAGAGGAAAAAGCTAAGCTTTTACTTCATTTTGGTACAAAAATGCAATAATTGGACCTTTTTCCCCTCTCAAAGAGGAAATCTGATTCAAGTGATAATATTAAACAAAGAGTTCACTCAAAAATGGAATCTGCATCATTAAGTTGATTTTCCTCAGCATACGTGGAGAGAAAATGACTGAGATGTCATCTTTGAGTGAGCTAATAACAACTAACTAACTAACTATCTGTGACCAGCTGATGAAATCAAACATGTCTTGATAAAAATCCTCAAGTGCTTATTTGATGAACCCTTCTGCCCAGCTCTCTCTCTTTGCATTAAACATCATTTGCAGTGATCTGAGAGCTGGGAAAACACACAGGAGAAGTTAAAACATCAAGCGGGAGCTTATGAGAGGAGAGAGAGGTGGAGGCACAGGGTTCGTCCGTGTCCAGAGATGATCTCTGGGATGAAACGGCTTCAGCGGAGGACCGGCGCTGGTTTAATGAGCTCCTTTAGAGCCGGGAGGGTTGTGGATCCAGTCCAAGACGATCAGAGACAAGCTCCCGATCATGAAGAAGATGCCCACCACCAGGAAAATAGTTGCCTGGAGGAAAAAATAAATAAATTTACTTGAAATAATAAAATAAAATGCAATTAAATATAGGAATTATGGATTTTATATATATATATATATATATATATATATATATATATATATATATATATATATATATATATATATATATATATATACTCTTAAATATAAAATATAAAATAAAAGAGCATTATATAAAATAAAACATTAAAATAAAATCTAATATAATAATTACACTATACAACATATTGTTTATTTACTGTAAAGTTTTACTTGTTTATTACGTACTATAGTTTTATATATATATATATATATATATATATATATATATATATATATATATAT
Source organism: allo-octoploid hybrid of Carassius auratus x Cyprinus carpio (assembly GCA_024542945.1). Lineage (NCBI taxonomy): Eukaryota > Metazoa > Chordata > Actinopteri > Cypriniformes > allo-octoploid hybrid of Carassius auratus x Cyprinus carpio. Next base: position 404,837 of record JANHFF010000203.1, read on the forward strand.
ATATATATAATAGAATATATATATATATAATAGAATACTCTATTTAATAAAATAATATAATATAATTAAATATAACATAAAATAGAGCATTACATAGAATAAAACATTACAATAAAATCTAATATAATAGCTACATAATACAATATATTGTTTTTTTTCTATAAAGTAAAAACATGTTAATTATTTGTTTATTTATTATAACGTTTTACTTGTTTATTACTTTCTACAGTTATATATATGTATGTATAAATGTAATATGGATTACAGAAATCAAATTCCAAAAATTAAATACTTGTAATTAGAATATATAACATTTTAAAATGCTTCTAATCTGATTTAAAAAGCGAAGAAAGTTCGTTTTTAAACGAACTAAATAATTATATTTTATTTACACATCATTTTAATATTTACCCTGAGATTTTAAGCTAATATTTTAATTATTATTATTAATTATTAGCATAAATTTTTTCAGTTCACATTATTATGATTTAATTAATTTTATCAATTCACAATTTCCCCGCAGTTTAAGAAACCCTGATGTTTAATGCACTTCATGTGCTGATAATAAAGACTAAAATTTATATTCTCTCTCTTTGTATTTTTGTTTAAATGAATGAGGTATATCATAATTATATTCAAATCAGTATAATAAATTGGTTATGTCAAAAGTATAAAGCAGCAAAAGTAATATAATGTAACGTAGCGTAACATAACAATTAACATATACTTACAGATATTTTCTGCGGTGATCTGAACGGTAAGCTCTTGACCAGCCGCAGGTAAAACGCCGCCGGTAGGATGAAGATGAGCATGGTGGCCGCAGACGAACCTACAGGAGGAAGAGGAGGAATTAATGTGTGTGTGTTCAAGTCTTCTCCTCTCAAGAGGGAAAAGGCCCACATCTATTAAGAAGCAGAGTGTGGAGAAAGCACTGACCGATGAAGCCAAAGATGTCTCTGATGGTGGGGACGAAGATCACCAGGAGGTTGTTGAAGGCCAGTATGGCGGCGGCGATGAGGATGTGTCGGATCCAGCTGAACTCCTTTCCAGCGAAACACAGCGTGATGACTGACGAACGAATCTGAAAAACACAAACGAACAAAAGAACACTAAATCATTCACTTTAACAAAAGCAAGCACTTTTACAATATTGTGAGTGAAATGGGAAATACAAACACAGCTATGGTTTATACACACACACACACATATATATATATATATATATATATATATATATAGTTTTTTCTTCACTTTTTAATATACAGTATTTTTTTTAAACAATAAATGTTTTTATTATATATATATATATATATATATATATATATATATACTCATATATATTTAATTTTATTTTAACAAATGTGTGATTAGTTTTTTTTACATTTATTAAGTGTGTTTTTTACATTAAATTATTTAAATCTTTAGATATATATAAAATCACATTGTTTAAAAAATAATGTATATATAATGTATAAATATATATATATATATATTGTGTGTCTGTATATATATATATATATATATATATATATATATATATAAAGATTTAAATAATTAAATGTAAAAAACACACGTAATATTTATAGTATTTTCTTCACTTTTTAATATACATTATTTTTTTAAACAATAAATGTGATTTTATATATATATCTAAAGAATTAAATGTAAAAAACACACTTAATACATGTAAAAATCACATTACACATTTGTTAAAAATAAAGAAAAATTATATATATAAATAAAAAACATTTATTATTAATAAATTAACCTTTTTTAATTACATATATATTATACACACACACACACATATATATATATATATATAGTAATTTAAAAAAAAATCATGTTTATTGCTTTAGATAGATAGATAGATAGATAGATAGATAGATAGATAGATAGATAGATACTGTAGATAGATAGAGATTAAACCGTGAAAAAAAAAATATAAAAAAAAAAATTTATTAAAAAAAAAAAAAAAACTAGGTAATGTGGGTATAATAAATAAGGTTCTCTTCAGGGATAATACACATCATTTTTTATATGCACTGTGGTCCAGATCTCTAAGACCACATTAAGAATCTGTAATCGAGAGCCTTTTCAGCATGAAATGCTAAAGCTGCATCAGAGATCCGGCGGCTTTACAGATGATTCGAAACAAATGAAAGCAAATAACTTCATTTATGAAACACGATTTTCTGTTTAGATTTAATCGAATTCCTTTGAGAACTAATATTACTGTTATAAAGTTATTGAAGCACTGTAAACACACACACACACACACACACACACACACACACACACACACACACACACACACACACACAGAAGTCTGAATGGAGCAGGAACTGTACGATCCAGAGCAGGTGAGTGAATTATCTGAGCGCAGGTCACAGGACCCGGGCTGATCCGCTCAGAGCATGAGAACCAGCTCACACTGGGCCAAAGTTCACACACACACACACACACACACACACACACACACACACACATGCACACAGAGTGGGCGGAGCCTGAGACAGGATTACAAGTGTAAGTGTGTGGTAGAGTTGCATCAGCCAGCAGCAGGACTAACGGCTGACTGACAGAGGTTGACACCGATCACTCAAGCAGAGATCGCATGAAATGCAGCTGGACTTTCAACTTCTAAAGATACAATTTCAGCATAAACACTGAATAGAGAGAGAAAGAGTCTTTAAAAAGCTTGTGAATCCAAGCGTGTTGTTGCTTTCAGTTCATGTTGAGTGCATCTATACACTAGTGCTCCTGAAAACTGTAGTAAACAATCAACTTAGAAATTCACTGTAAACACTCAGAATTTTGTTTCGTTTTACACTACAAACATCTAAAAGTTTTCAAAAAGTTTTATTAAAAAAAACTAAATTAAGTGAGTTTGTGCTTCAAATAAGAACAAAAAGATACAGTAAATGTATTTTAATAATATTTATAAATTAGTAAATAAAATATTATTAATACTTTTTATAGTTTTAACAATGAATTATTAAAATAAACAATTGAATATGCTACTAATGCTACTACGAATAGATAATTATAATATATTTATAGTGTAATATTAACATTTTAACAATATGTAAGATTTTTTTTATTAAGAAACGGGGTCAGAAAAATAAGCTCAATTCAAAGGGAAAACAAGTTTTATTTTTCCATTCACTTTATTCACAAATAATATTTTTTTGTTTAAGCATAAAAGGACTGAAGCTTGATAAATTTTTCAGAAAGCAAGACTTAATATCTTAAGTCATTTTAATTCTTGAGTAAATGTGTCTTCATTTGTGATTGTGCAGATATTTTAAATGAAAAAAATTGACAAAAATAATGTTTTTTTTGTTGCAGTGTATACCTCTAAACTCCTGCTGCGACAATTAATCGTTTATTTTTAATTATGTTAACGGAAATAACAAAGTGAAGACTTACAATTAAGACAAACTATATAAAACATTTAAGATTATTTTTTAAATACACCAGTTAAACATCTCCAAGTAAAAACACTATTTGCATTAAAAACTGTATTTTTGATCAATTAAATGCAACCTTGGTGAGCAGAAACACTTTTTATTTGAAAAATATTTAATATATGTTAATAATATATGTTCAAGTTCAAATCTGAGGTCAGTGTTTTTGTGGCATGAAAACAGGCCACTTCTGCTACTTTACAAATACTATAATCTAAGAAATGTCTATAGGATATAGTTGCCCTAAATAGCTTAGTGTTAGTGTAGATAACTACATTTTCAGCCTCGGTGTTGTTTATTTACTTGAAGTAAGTAGCTTAACATGCTAGTTTCAGAGAAAGGGCTCCAAAAATACCTGTTGAGATCACAAAGAGAGACGCAGAGAGAGTTCAGACATCAACCACAAAACCAGATGAAGACAAGCACCACTGCAGAACAGCAACACAGACCACGTTTCAGAGAAACCCTTGTGGTTCTGGGAGGAAGAGCGCAGGGAGCTTCACACTCAAACTCATATAAAGACCGTAAACACAGAACGGAGACGGCTCTGTCTCCTGTACGCAGCTGTAGTGTTGCTCTCAGTCAGGTGTAAACTATCATACGTGATCATGTGAGTGAAGCTCACTGACCCTCACAGGCACTGACATGACCTTTGACCCCAGGCTGCACTGACCTCACAGTGTGACCGGTTTAATCACAGAGTCAGAGCACAAACTATCATAAAGAGTTAGCAGTAGTAAATATATAATAAAAATAAATAAAATATATATTTAAAAAGTGAATTAAAAAGTATTACACATTCAATAATAAATGTGAAAAAAATAACCCATTTAATAATTAAATATAATATATAATAGTTAAACATAATAGTACTTTATATAAAAATATTTTTACATTTTATATTTTTATATTTACCTATAGAATTTAGAATTACATTTTAAAGTTTTTTTAATTATATGTTATGTTATAAATATATTAATACACACACACACACACACACACACACACACACACATTTAAAAAAAACTATATATTCATAAACTTAATTTATTAATAAATATATAATCCAATGTTATTATTAAAAAAATATGAAGTAATAATAAAAATCATATGATACTTTAATAGAATGTTTGTAAAAAATATATTTAATATGTGCAAAATTATAAATGTATTTTAATGTTAAGATATTAATATTTTAATAATTTTGAATAATTCATTAATAATAAATTATTAAAATAATAATGAGATATAATAACAAAATTAGGTTATGTTAAAATATCATGCTTTTTAAAAAAATAATTAAATTACATAATAATAAATAAATAATAATAAAAAAAATTATATATGTACTTTCTTTGAACCCATTTGTAACTCTGCTGATTGTTGAAAGTGTGATAAACTGTGGCCTCATTGAATCAAGCATCTGATACAAGTGAAACTGGAGCTGAAGGGCCCCGGGGTCCTTTATAAGGGCACCGAAGCAGCACACCTGTCACTGCTCATGTAGCAAATGTGCTCGCTAATGTTCAAGAGCCTTGATTCAGAGCACTGTGTGAGAGTTAGGAGAACAATATGCATCTAAAATCGATCCAGGATGTGTCCTGAGAAAACTGGCACAGTCCTGAATTCATACCAGAGAACTTTTATATCATCAGTAAACGCTCATCATCAAAGGCCCAGCATCATCGTTTATGACTCGTTTATGCTCATTCAGAATAAAACTGTTGGTCCGTGTCGCCCGTCTGTCTTGTTTCTGTTAGCGGGTGTCGTCTGCGACTTGGACTCAAGGTCTCCGTTGCCTCTCAGACAAAACAGAAGAAATCTTGCGGACTGTGATATTTAAGAGAGACTTGAAGGCCTTGGAAACACAAAATGTCACAAGCTGTGCAAGCCCTGATGTAAAGCTCATGAACACAGAGCAAGGCCTCAGCTCAGCTGTGCTCTTTCACACAAGCCATCGCATGCTAAAGCTGTTTAAACAGCCAAGGCTCGGCAGCCTCTCACGTTTTTAGACAAACTAATCAAATAATACCAGCACACTAGAGGAACTGCAGGAGTGTTTCGTGTGCTTATAGCGCCTCCGGTGGCCACATGATGTACTTTTATCAAGGTCACTGACTGCACTGCATCAGGTAATATTCCACTGGCTTTGATCGCCCCTCCCTCACCATGTGTGTGTGTGTGTGTGTGTGAGAGAGAGAGAGAGAGAGAGAGAGAGAGGGGAGGGCGGGGCTTGAGCAAAAGAAGCTCTAGAACGCCCTCTGCCTGTCACATGTCAGAAAAATAAATATTTCATTTAACAAATCAGTGTTATTTTAGTATCACTGATATACCATAATAGTTTTAAGTAATATTTTGGATTAGATTTTAATCTTTTGAGTTTTAGTAATTTTTATTATTTATTTATTTTCTTAAATGTATATATATATATATATATTTTTTTTATGTATTGATTTTAGTTATTTTACTACATTAAAAATGATAAACATTGCCTTAGCAACTAGCTGAAATGAATTAAGTTTAGATGTTTTTAGATATTATTTCAGTTAATTCAAATAATTTTTTAATGGTTTTAGTGTCATTGATATTCTATTACAGTCTGCTAATATTTTAAAATATATTTTATTTTTCTATTTTCTGTTTTAATAATTTTGTTATGCATTTTTGTATTTTTATTAGTTTTTCTTTTTTTTAAGAGTCTATATACACTTTTTTTTTTTTTAATTTGTTGTATTTTTTGAGTGCTGATTATTATATTTAAAAATAAAAAGTATTTCAATTTAAGTTTGGGCTCTGTTGTTAATTGTAACCTTACAGTAATGTAAAAGGGCTCCCTATAGTTTAGAGCAGAATCTGAGGTAGATTTTTATCCCTAAGAAAATTAATTACAATTGAATTAATCTAAAGAAAGAGAAATTTGTTCAATAAACCAATGTTTAATAAAAAAGCAATTTTATGTTTAGTTTTTTCCCTCTGCTGTCATGTTTGTGTACCGTTACACCCCTAATGTCTACACAGTTTTTAAATATTTTTTTTTTTATTGGTTTTAGTTATTTATCAAGTTATATTAAACAAAAGCATGTTTTTCCAGAGAATGATGCCGATGCATGCCAGGCCACAATAAGAGGACATGAATAAATAAAAGAGCATCAAAAACACATCAAACACACGTCAAAGTGTTTCAGAATGAAGGACGGTGACGCACAACATGTGTGTTTTGTTACTCACAGGGAACAGCACTATGGGAACGGTCAGCGTCACCGCCGTCAGCACAGCCAAACGCACCAGCAGAAGCATCGTGTCAAACTTGTAGACCTTGGTGAAGGTGTGAAGCAGCTCTGCCTCGACATGATCTGATACACAGACCGAGAGAAAGAGAGAGAGAGAGAGAGAGAGAGGTTTGGTAACAAGTAACGTCTCGACTGGAATGTGTGCTGAAGGTGTGTATGAGAAGAGCGTAATGTACCATAAAACGTCAGATAGCCGAACAGGGCGGAGAACAGGTACATCACCAGCATGGCCAAGATGGACAGGTTCGAGACCCTCTGCATCTTCCTCCGAGAGCGACTGCAGAACAGCAGGAGTCACAACAGAAACAGCTTCAGGAAATATATCACGGGTCTTGGGTATGTGATTATAATGGTATCAGTCAATATCAGCCCGTTTTAATTGTTAACTTCAGACTATTGAAAAATACTGTGGTGGTGTCAGATTTAATTTGATATGTAATATCACAAAATACAAAACAATATTAAAATATCTTAGTATCCAATTGTTTTTGTTACTGGACCTGATGCCATTTAAAAATAAATAAATAAATAAATAAATAAATAAATAAATAAATAAATAAATAAATAAATAAATAAATAAAATTGTCAATGTGTGTGAGATATAAACATTTTGTGGCAGCGGATTCTATTTGAAATATAACATAACATAACATAACATAACATAACATAACATAACATAACATAACATAACGCCAAATTTCTAAATCTCAGTGTTTTTGTTACTGGACCTATTGCTATAATAATAATAATAATAATAATAATAATAATAATAATTAAAACTACATAAAACTATATAATATAATATAATATAATATAATATAATATAATATAATATAATATAATATAATATAATATAATATAATATAATATAATATAATAAAGCCAAATTTCTAAATCTCAGTGTTTTTGTTACTGGACCTATTGCTATAAAAATAATAATAATAATAATAATAATAATAATAATAATAATAATAATAATAATAATAATAAAGTAATAATAATAAAACTACATAAAACTATTTAATTAATATAATATAATATAATATAATATAATATAATATAATATAATATAATATAATATAATAAAACCAAATTTCTAAATCTCAATGTTTTTGTTACTGGACCTGATGCTATTTAAAAATAATAATAATAATAATAATAATAATAATAATAATAAAGTAATTATATTTTTTAAAAAACAACTACTTACAACTATTTAAATAATATAATATAATAAAATATAATATAGTAATATAATAAAGCCAAATTTCTAAATCTCAATGTTTTTGTTACTGGACCTGATGCTATTTAAAAATAATAATAATAATAATAATAATAATAATAATAATAATAATAATAATAATAATAATAATAATAATAATAAAACTATTTATATAATATAATATAATATAATATAATATAATATAATATAATATAATATAATATAATATAATATAATATAATATAACAATACAAGCCAATGTTCTAAATTTATTTATTTATTTATTTTTTTACTGAAACTGATGCTATTTAAAAATACACTATTTAAATAATTACCTGTTTTTGGGCAATTTTCTATATTGGTGCATTATGTTTTTCAGTTATAATCTTTTAAGTCTTTAATTTATTGGACAGAATAGTTTTTTTTTTTTGCACATGTACAAAGTTTTTCTCACTCTTTGAGTTCACTGTAGATGGGCAGAACTTCAGGATGACACACGAAAGCAAAGGCGAGGATGGGGACGGTGTACGCGGTCTGAAAGACACAAATACAACAAACACACAGTTTACAGCACGGTCTTCTCGTCTGACAGGATCAATGACATATTTGTCTAATATCGTCTGCATTGTCACCTGTGAGTTGAACACAAAGTATTTGGGTGTGCACATGTCCTCGACGTCCTCGGGGTGAGGCGTGAACTGGACGGCGCTGTGGACCGGCGCGTGAGGATCCAGGTGAGGTCCGTTCACTGCTGATATAGAGGCCAGTGCCGAGGCGTTCTGCAGCGTGTACAGACCCAGAGCGTCCGAGCCGTTCATGCTCATGTTTGACTCGTGCTCGTAGAAGAACGGCAGAGGACAGGGCAGGATCGTCTTCTTATAGATCAGCTGAGAAATCAAGAGAGTGTCATGAAACCATGCATAAGAAATATTTCAACCCAAAGAGAAAGTCCTGTCATCGTTTACATCAGCCTCGTGTCATTTCAAGCATTAAAAAACGCCAAATAAAGAACGAAAATACAAATACAGTAGTCCATACAACTTTCTACATCTCCTGAAGCATAATAATAGATTTAGGATTTTTGGATATTTCTGGAAAACATGAAAACGTGAAAAATCTGCTTAAATTGTGGCTTTTTTGTGGTCCAGAGAAGGAAAGTAAATCAGGTTTTGAATTATTATGAGGGTTATTTAATGAAGCTAAAACCATAAAAAACAGTTACTTGAAGTGAAATAAATAATAATAATAATAATAAAAATAGTAATTTAGTAAATGTACTAAACTAAAACTAGAATAAAAATTTATAAAAATATATATATATTTTAGAAAAAAAAAAGATTACTGAAAATTATTATTAATGGATTATTAAAATGTTAACTAAAATTAGTTGTTAAAGGCTCTGAACAGGATTATTATGGTTAACTAAAACTAAAAGCATTACATTTTAATTTCCTTAAAATAAATATCAAATAAAATATATTTAAAAAAAAAACTTTTTTTTAAATTAATTGAGTTCAACTTTATGTATTAAAATAACTAGAACTATAATAAAAATAAAAACTACATAGACATTTTTTTAAAAAAAAACTATTAATAAAAACTATAATGGTATCTCAATGATACTAACTGAACACTGGCTTTGAACAGCGTTAGGGTGAGTAAATCATTTAAATTTTTACTGAACTACTCTTACTGACACATGAATGTTGTAACATCATATAACACACAGTGGCATGAGAGCCGATGAGAAAACAGCGTCAGTAAACGTACCACTCCCACGAAGAACACCATGCATGAGAGAGAGAAGCCGCTGGTGTACCCGAGATACCCTGAGAGACGAGAACCAGTTAGACACACTTCACAAACTCAACCTTCCTTCCCTGACGCTTCAGACAAAGTCTTACCGAGGTTCTTCAGCAGAGACAGAGGAAGAATGATGCCGATGGACACAAACACCACCAAATAATTCCCGTTCAGATACCACTCACTGCACAGAGAAGAAGAACAGGGCATTTCATCATGAACCCATCAATCCCACAATACCTCGAAACAAGCTGCGGTGTTAACTTAATAAACATCACTGAGACTTACCCAGAGCTCTCCTCCAGTCTGAGAAAAGCTCGAATCACCTCCGGCAGCTCGTATTTGACTATGAACAGGTAGCTGGACATGGCTGAAGACAAACCAAACACATTAATATCACATCACTCGCGCTAAAAACTAAAGATTCAAGCTATTTTAAAGATAACATCTTTACCTCCTATATTCTGCAGAGTTATCGATCCAAAGGCTGCCATTTTTCCCGGCCATCCAAACGCTTTTTCTCCGAGCTTCTCGTAGATCAGTGAGCCTGGAGTCAGAGGACATTATAGCATCGAATGCATGCTTTGATATATTAATGTGTGTTTGTCATCTCTCCTTAAACTCACCTCCTTCTTTGGCCGTCACTAGTAACAGATGAACGGAGTAAAGCGACAGGATAGCGACTCCAAGCAGGAGAATGCTGGAAAAACAAAGAAAAGGCAGAAATCCACTGACTAAAATATAAAACATCATGTGTTCAAATACAAAGTTAACAGGGAACGTTTTTAAACGTTATCTAAATGTTAGGATGAAACAGTCTTAAAGTAATGTTTATGGAATGTTCTTGTAACGTTGAGAGGAAACGTTCCGGGATCAACATTCTCGGAACATTCTTTTGATGTTATTTGTATTCGATGAACATTCTAAGAAACGGTTTTGTAACCCTTAAATAATGTTCTAATAACGACAAGAAAACTGGACACTATAACGTTTTAAAATATTAAAAATAAACATTTAAATAAGAAGTAGAATGTTGTAAGAAACGTTTTTGTAACTTTTAAATAACGTTACAATCGCATGAAAACTGGACATTATAACATTTGTAGAATATTACATATAAATGTTTCAATAATGTTACATTTTGTGTAAAAATAAAGTTAGATGAAGGTTGGAAGAAACGTTCTTGTAACATTTACATAACATTCTAATCACAACAAGAAAACAGGACTTTTTAACATTTCACAATATAAAAAATAAACATTTTTTTGTAACCCTTAAATAACAATCTAATAATGACAGGAAAACTGGACACTATAACGTTTTACAATATTAAAAATAAACATTTAAATAAGAAGTAGAACGTTGGAAGAAACGTTCTTGTAACATTTAAATAACATTCTAATCACAACAAGAAAACAGGACTTTTTAACATTTTACAATATTAAAAATAAACGTTTTTTGTAACCTTTGAATAACGTTTAATTAAACTGGACTTTTAAAAAGCTCTTATAAGCTGTAAAATATTTGTTATTTATCAAACGTTCTCATATTTATTAATTTTTTTACAGTTTTGTACAGTCATAATTTTGTTTTCATAAAATACCGCTTTATTTGCAACGGTTACTATTTTCCATTTTGGTGATTTGTATTAAAACCATTTTGAACCGCAAAGATCATAATTATTCATTTTAATAGTGGTATACAGAACACAACACACAACAATTAAAAAACATACAAAATATACTGTCCCTGTTTTTACTTCATAGATGAGTCAGCTTTTAATGATATTTGACCGCTGATGGTTTTTATTTTGTTTAGAGGGGATCTTCAGCATTTGCGTGTCAATGCACAGACACATACATGAGCGGCCTGCATTTAGAAAGCGCTTCGAAAATAAACCTCAGCTAATGTCGCAGGATGTTACTAACCAGGCAATACAAGATCAGACCTACAGAGGAGGGTCGAAACTTTGCCTAAGAGTTTTAATTACCAGCAAATCAAGTCCACAATTCAGCTCATTTTAGCCAAGAACCACCACCTTTGACAGGAAGAGACCATCTGAACGACATATAAAGTGGTCAATATCCAGAACCAGCTACAGCTGGCTGGTTTACAGCCCATAAATCACGTCTGATTCCCTCTCAGCTGAAGGTGTGCGTCCAGCGCTGCCTCCTGCTGGCCATACACAGCTGACTGCTGTCAGTCACACACACTCACACACACACATGCACTCTTTAACCCTTCACTGAACAGCAGACCACAGCCGCTAGCTAAATATAGCTACATAGTTTCTTTGCGATATGCGCGGTGTAGCGTGTCACAGACAGGAGAAGTCCTGCCGTCCCGACAGAGTGCATTCTCTGATAAGAACCGCTCTGGAAGCACCACAGCAGACATTTCAACTTTTGAAACAATACATAAATAGATTTTAATTTTAGTCATTTATTTTTATTTATTTTTTATTTTTTTATAAATATGTCTATATAGTTTTTATTCATTTTCATTTCAGTTTTGGGTAATTTAAAAATGTAAAATTTAAACATCTCTCTCTCTGTTTTTTTTTTTTTTGCTATGCCCTGACAGTAAAAATAAATACATTTTTAATTTATATATATATATATATATATATATATATATATATATATATATATATATATATATATATATATATACACACACACACACACACACACACATCCAGTACATGTATATATTTAATAAATATTTTTGTATATATATATATATATATATATATATATATATATATATATATATAATTATAAATATATATTACATATATTTCTTTAATCTATACGCTTGTGTATTTACATATACATAAATGCAGTACACACATATATATTATGTAAACACAAACTTTTATTTTGGATGCGATTAATAGTTTATTTATCATATGTATAATTTTTTTTTATTGCTTTAAATTAAAACTTTTGAAATGCAGTATAAATAAATAATAAATAAATAAATATTGGTTGGCCATAGCAAGTTTATTAAAACTTTTTAAATCATTATATATATATATATATATATATATATATATAATTATTATATGTATTTTTATTTATTTATTTATTTAAAAAATATATTTTATCCCCCCCAAAAAAATAAAAATAAAATAAAATCTGGCAAAAAAAACCAATGAGGATCTCAGTTAGAGTGATTGCATTAAATTTGTACACAAATAATAAAAGAGCCTAATTTAATTAATTACACTTAATATTTAGTTAAGAAAGAAGCAATGACAATATTAATATGACTAGTACCTACTTTCCAACATATGCGTTTCATCAACCAGGATTTGGATTGACTGAAAGTTCTGGCACCTCATTAATATTCATGAGCCAAGCTGATAAGTTCTATAGCATGCTCCTCCCACTTTATACTTTATACAAATACTCACACAAACAGTATGATGCCGGTGTTGGCCATGGCGAAGGACAGTCCCAGAATTCCACTGCCCATGATGGCGTTACTGAGGTTAAAGACGGACATCCCGAACGACGCGTGACCCGGGTGCTAAGAGACAGAGAGAGAGAGAGAGGGTTAGTCAACAGAGAGAGAGAGAGAGAGAGAGAGAGAGTATGAATATGCAAATGAGTATCAGAACAAGAATCTTACATATTCTTCTTCATCATATTTCTTCTTCTTCATGATGCCATTGGTGAGAAACTTCTGACTCTCTGCGTCGTCCTCATCCAGGAACTGGCTGTAATCGACAGCACGCACACGTGAATTCAGACACCTTGTTAAGACATTTCACAGGCTCGGTGTGTTTGCGGTCACATGACGAATCGAAGCATGAATATGTCAGCATATGTCCACATTTCCCACCAAACTGTGTGTCACAATGTTCTGCAAGTGGACATCAAACAGCGTCAGGGTGAAACACACACAACGGTGACTCTGACCTGGCCTTCTCTGAGTCGATGGGCGTGAAGCGATCGTCCACGCTGCTTTCATCGTCCGCCTCCATGCTCACTTTCTTCAGCTCCAGACGGTCCATGTTCACAGCAGAGGATTTCGTCTTTGGGAAAAGAACTGGAAGAAGCACCAGAGAAATTTGGTTAGAGCTGGAATCGACAGCAAGAAGCAGCTCAAATATAAGATCAGTACATCATTCACAGTGTCTTCATGACGTTTTTAATCATAAAGAACGAGTTAATGCATCCAAATTCTGGCAGGTTAACTATTCCTACGCTGACCTAAAACAAGTCAATATATCAACATCAGATGTATTGTCATGAATATGTTGTAATAAATCAGTCGATATAACCTCAACACAAAACAAATCTGGCCCGGGCTGCTGTTTCTTTCATCAGTTTCAAGGTTGGTTGTATTTAAATGTATTGCCATATTGGCTGATTCAACATTCAACAAGCAATGCAATTCTGGGTCCATCCTTTGCCCTAATCTGGGCAAAGACATCTGTCTGACAGACAAGTCAGTGCTACAATATTGACATTTTGCTGGTTCTTTGCCCACAGGTTTCAAGGACCACCAGCAACATGATCTTTCACCCATGGACAACGAACACGGATCGATGTCACCCTCCGTCTACAGCGCACATTAATAGAGAGAGAAAAAATGATCTATGATCAGCCAAGGTTAATAATTATTATTATTATTTTTTTAATTATATATTAATTTATTCTATATAATATTATATTTAATATTATATTATCTGTATAATATAATATTTTATTTTCTATATTTTAAATTTTTTTATTTTATATTTTATTTTCTATAAATGTATTAGTCCACATTTTATTCACTATTTCAGTTTTCTATCCAGGATTGTTAGTTTTAGATTCAGTTAATCCAATTATTTTAGTTTGGAACTTTTTAAGTTTTCATCTTTTTTTGTTATATATATTTACAACCTTTATTAGCTAAAAACATAGAAACAATTGTTTGAATAATTTCAGAGACATAATAACATAACTTTTTATGTATAAGATACTTCTTTAGACAATTTATAATTATATAATATATATTTCATCTAGTTGCCAAGGCAACATTTCTCATTCTCAGTTTATAAATAAAATTGTACTAAAATAAACAAATACTGAAAAAAAAAATTAAATTCATATAGACATATAAAAAGCAAAAACAACATTTAACTAAAATTAAGAAGAAATTTCTTCTTACCTGCCCTTTTCTTATTTTTTAACTTTAGAAAAAAGTTACGAATATTTTTTGTATTCCCAAAAATCCATCTTAAGAATATTCTTATCTTTTTTCTTAAGATTGTTCTTAAGACAAAACCTAAGAAGAATTCAAATTCTTGAAAAGAATCTTCTTAAAAATCATCGTAAATAACTTCTTAAATTTAGGACGGCCCCAGACTGGTCTTAAATCCCAAACAGTAGGAATTATTTAAGTAATTTATTGAGTTATTTCAAATTAATTGTTATATTTAAGCATTACAACAACAGCTACATATAATACATAGTAGGACTAGAGATGTGCACGAGTTTTCTGAAGTGATTGATGACCGTTAATGTAAACACGATCGTTCATGATGATTAGAGTATGTGTGACGCTGCTTTTTGCTGACTTCAAAACTCAGTAGCTACTCTAAAACGAGTCAGATTAAAAGGAGCTTTAATTAAACGCTTTTCATTTTAGTTTATAAATACGGCATAATCTTTGAGAGTATTCAGCGCATATGAACGCGCAGGACGCATTTGCTGTAGAAGCGTCCACTGCACAGAAATTAATGAAACATATCGCTGCAGTTTGAGACGGGCTATTTTTAAAGTAACTGTTCAAAAACAACCGGCATTAAAAACGTGAAGCTGAGCACCAGTTAAAATAGCGACTAAAACAGTGTGCGTGCTTATAATGATTATTAGGGTAATGTTTTTATAAAGTCTGTGGCTAATCTGCAGGATTTCTTAATTTATTGCTTTTTTTAAGATTTTCGTGAATGCAGCCTCAGATCTTTAATTAGTAGACAGTGATAGTACCAGTGATATGTTGTCATTACAATCACACACACGTCACTATTGCTGGATTCAGCATTTATTTCCTGCCGAGTGTTGCTGCAGGACTCAGTGTTTTGCTCCAGCTCCACATAAAGGCTGTGTTTGTTCAGTGTTTGGGTTGAGGACTCATGTATCTGTGTCTGATCCGCTCCATGACGCATGAGCTCTGGAATCAGCCGCGTTTAGCCGCGAGCCGGCACACACCTGTTACGAGCGCACAGCGCTCACTGGCCTCAGGTCTGCTATTTCCAGCCCATGCAAGGCACAAACCGTCCTGAAAACCATTTCCTGAGCGGCCAGCAGGACGGAGAACATTACATAAGACTCCGATGAGCCAGTTAATAAAATGAAACACCGCCAAACAATTCTTACACCCCATTACCCACAATGCTCCTCTTCACTGACACAAAGCCCTCATTGATAGGATTCATGAACGTGGCCAGAGAAATCGCTGAACTATAGACTCATGGAAATATTCCACAGGACTGAGAATGAACGCAGATGTGGTGCATTTACTGGATTCACACACGAGAACATAAGGTAAACAGTTTTTACTGTGTGCATTCATGCTACGGCTGGACAATCAGACTTCTAGAAAACAGCAGCAATACGTTAAAACACACCAATGTTTAATTCAATAATAATACAAATCAGAATAAACACTTCTGCCAAGTAATACATTAATCTGTCTGTTTATGATTGACAAGCAACACTGCAACTCAATGCATTAATATACAACAATTTTACAGCAATGGATGAGTTGGAGTATGTTTCAAGTTTAATTTAACGTATTTGCCCTTTCTTTGCAATTGTTTTTTAAATTTACTAGTAATTGTTTTATTCCAATTTTTCCAGTGCACCATTTATTTGTACCAAGTATTTCAAAAACTGGTTTATCAAAAATAGGCAATGCCACATAAATGTTTACATTTTTAACATTTACAGCAAAAACAAAACTTTTCGTTAATATATATTACACATTCCTCAACTGTAAGTACCTTTAGATCTTATCCTATATGAACAAATGTAAATAATGTTTCCATGACTCATACACTCTCAGAAAAAAAAGGTACAAAAGCTGTCACTGGGGCAAAACCTTTTAAAGAGTCATTTTGGACCTTTTTTTTTTTTTTTTTTTTACCCCTAAAGGGTGCATTTTAGTATCTTTAAGATACGTGTTGTCACCTAAAGAGTACATATTAGTACCTATATTGTACAAATTAGTATCCTTTAAAAGTATACACTTCAGTAACAGCTTTTGTACCTTTTTTTCTGAGAGTGCAGTGTAGCATGACAGAAGATTCTGGTTCATTACTCCGAACTAAGCATTTAAACATGTAACTTCAGCTGTAAGAGTCAAGTCTAAGAACAAACTCTAGCCTTGTAAAACCAGCTTTACCAGCAAAGAGGAGATAAACAGACTCAAACGGACACTGGTAATGAAATATGACCACACCTTTAAGAAACGCCGAGATCTGTCAGTCTCAAATCACACTTATGCAGCAGCTCTCAACACAAACAAAACTCATTTGGATTTATGACCGAAAGCAGAATTAGAAAAACAGTAGATGAAATGCCTCAATCGTTTGTCCTTGACAGCCAAGACATCAAATGGAGAATCTCAGCATCTCAGACATTTCTCCTGTAATCTCTTGCATTTTGGAGAAACGATAAAATAAACCATCGAAATCAAACTCTTAACATGCAGTTCAAGTGAAACCAGTGTGGACTGGCCTTAAACCGGTCTAAGTTAGTTGTGCTGTCGTCATGAATGTCTCCAAGCAGCTGGAGCTGACCTGAGTGTTTTACGACGAGAAACACTCGCTCTTCAAAGGGAATGTCTGTGTTTGTGCTTGAACCAGCATTCTTCAATCTGCCGGCTGGACGCAGACCACACACACACACAAACTAAAGCACCAACACTCATCAACCAAACACAAAACCCACAGGTCTCCTCTAGCTTTAACCCACTTATAATGTATTAATGGTGGTTTGGTTACTCACAATGAAAGCCGGTAACACGAAGGACACTAGATGTGCTCACAGATCAAAGATGAGCTTCGTTTTTAGCCCTGAAGGTGAGTGGAAGCTTTAAAGAGTGTTGGGAGGGCCCACGTCATCCAATCAGAACGCTCCTATTGTCAACCACTCAGAGCGAAGCTCCGCCCCCTCTCCCCTCCACCTGCTTCACTGAAGGGCACACGGGCTTCCAGAAATGAGTTCGAGATAAGGCAACGTGTTGCATCAACTTCTGTTTGCACTGGGGCAAGAATCTGGGGTCGCTCGGCCTCACGGACGCACATATTGAAGACTCACTCTGGGACGCCAACCAGCAGCCGCCAATCTGCATACGCTACTGAGGTGTGTGCAAACACACATACAGACACACACTCCGGGGTCAATGATCCAAACCCCAGAGACGAACAGAAACTTCATTCAACTCAGATCAGAAATCCTACTAGTGCTAGTTGAAATTTACCAACAAATGAAATTACTGGTGAATTTTGGTAAATATTCACTTAAATATTGCATAAAATACACATTCAGCTAATCTTTCTGTATTATGTAGTTGTAGATCAGTATTATATCTAATACCAGCACTTGAAAAATCCATCAGCGCCAAATAAAATACTGACCACCAATACACTAGTAGCACACATTCCCAATTATTCATACATTTTGGTAAATAGTCAATAGTAAATATTGTGTACAATATGTGTTCAGATAATGTTTTTGTATGTTATATAAATAATGACCACCGATATACTAGTGTGCTACATTCTCAAATATCTGTGGTAATAATATGGTAATAATTGTGTAAAATATGTGTACAACATTAACATAATATCCAATTGCAGCAGTCCAGATGTCTAAAAAAATCCATTAGTGCCAATTGAAATACTGGCCACCAATGGTTCTGCATTCCCAATTAATGGTAAATATTTAAGTAAATACTGTAAAATGTGCTCAGTCGATTTCTTGTATTATGAAGTTATCATTACCTCAGATATCAGTACTCCAAATCTCTAAATATCAATATTGGTCATTGAAAAATCCATCAGTGCCAACTGGAATACTGAGTTTTATAGAATTAATACTGTAACTTGCCATTTAACAGCTGCTTTTATCCAAAGTGGTGAACTTATTACTGGCTAAACCACCCTGGAGCAACACTGGTTTGGGAAGATCTAACCAGCAGCCTTCAACCAGCGTGCCACATCGTCCCAATCCCAAACATATAATCCCAGTCAAAGCAATCCAGCCATTCAAGGTGATCCATTGCTACACAAAAAATAAGACAAATTATGGACATTGGGCTTTTTAACTCCTACATCATGACTGTGTCTGAATGTCATCACATGTGACTGACTGTAAAATGCTAGTCAGAGTAAAAAGCCAATCTTACTGTCTTGATGCAGGTGCTCCAATCTCAAGGAGAAAGTGCCTTCCTGTGGCCAGATGCCTTTCCTTATACGGAGACACTCAACACCACGAGCCAATCAGCAGCTCCGGCTCAAGGGTCAAACACACAACGCTCCACAGAAACACAACACCTCACACTCCCAGAGTAATGTATAATAGATTAAATAACTAATTTGCTTAAAATACAGCTAAACATTCTAACTTTACAGACTTTTAAAAAATCTAGTTTCTTCAATCTCAAAATAAATCCAATCCCCCCTCAAACAAACCAACACTTCAGACAGAGTCTGAAATAAACACTCGACCAGTGTCTCAAAAGTTAACCCATAATTATTTGTTATTTAGACACTATTTCTTATAAGAATGAGAGCCAACAACAACAAAAATGTACTCTAAACCAGTGCTGCCAACCCTTTTTCTACAGTACACTCTTCAAAATCTTCATAATGGACCTTTGCTAGATTTAACATTCAAAGCTTTTTATATATCCATTTAAAATTAATGTAGATTATATAACACTATACTTTGGACCTTGGCATTCAGTTTCAGAAAACTAGTTAAAGCTGCATTGTGAGCGTTTGTAATTTTGAAATGTGAAAATGTCTACAAATTTAAAAATTTTCTCTCTTCTGACTAATGCAATCTATTGTTGCACTATTGATGTTTTTTGTTTTAATTGCAAACTGCTATGTTTAGCAAATTGGAACGTTTATAAAGTTTACCAAACTGCTACCCGCAGTTTATGATGACTTCTGCTTCTGACCACCCTGGAAACATGAAAAGCGCCCATCAAACACATCTAATTCAACTCATCAGCTCCAAGACCTGAAATAGACGGCTCAGATAGGAAAGATGTCCAAAATGTGTACTGCTGGTGTGCTTCCAGGAACCACGTTGGGAAACGGCCCAAACTCTTGTGGCTTCTAGTTCATGGTATCTTGGAGCAGCATGTACAGGCAGGAGATCGCCGTCTGCGCAGTCGTCGGTGTGGGAGTGGTTGCCATGGAAACAAGAGGAAGGGTGACAGAGATGCCACACTGGGAAGCAACATTCCACACTCCCGCCTAAAAACAGCAACTCCAACACTGGACAGACCGTCCCAAGGAACAAACAATGATTTACATTTGTGAGATTTAACTGTCAACCTGCACGCTCTCAGTGCTATTATTTCTCTGAGCGCTCGTAACAGGACTCAAGTTCTCCTTCAGCTCTAAGATTATCCAGCCCGACCCTTCGTACGGCTCTAGATTACATTACAGAAAATATATCAAGCAGCAGAGAGACAGACACCAGGAACCTCCACCATCTGACCCACAACACTGCTTTACCTTTGCTCCGAAACCAGACTCTCATACTTGCATTTTCAACATAGACTTGCTTAATAACTACTTATTTTATTCAATAAAAATGTAGAATGAATTAGATCTAGTAAAAATTAAAGAGTAAATATAGGTAGAGCTGTTCTCAAACTGCCCTCAGTGCATATTTAGTGTACTTTCAATGCAAATGTTGCAAAAACAAATTTGTTGATGCATTACATGTTAACGTTTGGAATATCAAAAATCTGTGAGCAACTTGACCGATTTGACATTTTCTGTGATAATCCAATGGACGCTCTAGGAAACATCTGAAAACTACAAATGATTAAAAATCTTGATGCTTAAAATTGAAAACATTGTTATCAATAAATTTAAAATCAGGTAAAATGGCATTATGTTCGTGGATCACATGGTTCAGGCATTGTAAATAGAAACGTTAGTGCAACATTGAGCTGATGGTGACGCTAGATGGTTTGAGATAAAACCCCAAAATTTGGCATAACAGCACCTGAGGTGCTCCTTCATCAGCGTGCCAAATTTCACAACTTTTTATCATAAAATCTTTGGGCTTCTGCAGATTTACTGCCAGCAGAAACGATAGAAAACAAATAAGAAAATACATTGCTACACAGCTTTGGTGCTTGACCTCTACAAAAACTGCTTGACTGACTTAAAAAATGGATTGCAAATACAAAAGCCTGCCAAAGAGTTTCAGATGTTTATTTTCTGGTTGCCATGTCCTTGGTTTCATCTCTCTGTCCAACATCTTATCAGTCTATTGATTTGCTCATTGCTTGTGACATCAGTGATGTAGCAGAACACATAATGGCTGTCCTGAGCTGCTCGCGTTGAAAATAATGTAAGATGAGGATGAATGACGACAGCGTCATATCTAGAGACGTAAGAATGGACTATTTTCAAGTGAGGCAGTCAAAAACCACCCAGAAAACACAAGTGTTGCGCTAAAAACTACTAAGTAACCATATATCAACGTTTTGGCAACCGTCCAGAACACTGTAGCATTGCAGCACTGAGATTTTCCATGGCACTCATGTTCTTCAAAAAAGTCTAGTTTCATAAAGACACCACCTGATAATTATGATCATAATCAGCATGAACATCATGTCCAATTTGAATCTGCTGACTAAGGCCATTAAGGCGATACTGGAAATTCTGGGCGTCTGGCTCGGAATGACAGGAACATTGTGGCTTCATCCGTGTTTGTTCTCTGAGGTTATTTTCGGTCTTTGAGTTTGCACCAAAATTACAGTTGGGTCCAAGAATCAGTTCTTTTTCTGAAGCGCTTTCATTATTTGAAAAAACACTGAACCCATGATATTAAACCATTCAATTTTTGAATTGGAATCAAAAATAACAATGCGTTGATATAGACAGTTATTGTGAGAAAAAATACTGTATTTTCTGGAATAAAGCTTGCTTTTTTATCATATGAAATGTGATGCAACTTACATTCCAAAGCAACTTTTATAATGCAATTTACGTCAAGCAAGCAAAACGTTAAGATTCATGCAGAATGACTGAAAGTTTGTGAGCCCAAGTTTATTTGCATCGTGCATTACACACACGCAGCTAGCTTCAGTTTCACTTTATATTTATTTCGGCTAAATTTCTGAATGTAATATAACGCAGCTAATAGGGAATGTTCTCAGAAAGTTCTGCAAAGTTATGAACAAATGCTCTTTCAGTTACATTCATAGAAAATTCGCTCAAAAGTTATCTGGTCTTTAATAATGTTTTCAAAATGTTAGCATAAAAACATTATTTATACATCATTCATGGAACGTTTGTGTTCCTGAAACGTTTTAGTTGGACGTCTGTCTAACACTTTTTAAATGTTACCATTTTGTTTTAGAATGTTCAGAGAACGTTTAAAAGTAACGTTCCCATAATGTTTGCACAATGATAAAATGGAATGTTCCCTAAACATTTATATATTCAAGAATTTTTTTTTTTAAACATTTAAATAACTGGATATTTTGAATGCTTAGAGAATTTTAAGTTTTCATAACTTAATGGGAACATTAGCAAAATGTTTTGTTAAGCTGGGAAAATGTAACTTATACACCAATGTGTACAAGTTACTTTAAGTGAATTTTAGTGACTAAACTATCTGACTCAAATGATTGACGGCTATCATTCATCTCTAACTGAAACTGGGCACACAGGTTAGTTCAGATTCATGACATTGCAGAGTCACTGTTTAAATTGTGTAAGTGGACATGGGAACGTTTACTTTGACCAGTTTTACTATGCTGGGCCACAAACAACCTGGAGTGAACGCACAGAAAGTTCATGAATATGATAGATGGCCGAGGCGCCGTGATGTGCTTGGATATCGATTTTGATCATAAACTGTTGATGCCATAAAGAACGTCCAAAAAAAGAAAAACTTTATGTCAACAAACAAATACATCTCTGTCAGTCATAACCAGTTTATGATGTTCAGTTCTGTTAAAAAATGTTTCGATGCACATAAATAAATGTTTTCTTGAACCTACTAATCTATAACGGAAGACCCTTATAGCTCAGACTATAAATTAATAAGAGTTAAATGCAAGCATGCAATGCCAATAATTACTTGTAGCAGTCATGAATTATTAAAGGTGCATCCTGTTTAATGTATGTGCATGTGTGTGTGTGTGTGTGTGTGTTTGTTTGCGTGAGAGAGAGAATGAGTTCAGCATTGGTGGGCAGAATGTTCTGGATAAACCTCAATACAACTGCAGCACATGGAGTTACTCGTTCTCATTCTCATTCACTGCTACTTTGCCACTTTAGTGTTTAAATGTAGTTTTGCAAGCAAGAAATTGGACTTCCTAAAACTACTCATACATGCTCATCAGTATAACAATACAGAATAGGTGGATTTTGTTCCTGTTTTGTAAGTCACTCAATGGGTCTGCTGAATGCATAAAGGATAAGAGTGTCTGCTAAATGCATACATGTAAATGCAAATGAAACAGGAACAATATTTTCCTCTGCAAACAATTGTAAAGCTCACGTGTTCCTTTTATAAAGTTCTTTTTGGATGCCGTTTCCTAATGCCATTTCACCACAAACAAAGATGTGTATCACAAACACGCATTTCTTCCAGGCGTAGAACTATAAAAACACTTGATATGAGAGTAACTCTGCACATTGTGTGTGTTTAAAGCCTTTAAAGCTGCAGGTTGAGTTGACTGACTGATGCAACGAGCTCCGGCGCGCGCCAAACACAAACGCTTTGTGTGCGTGAAACCAACACAATACTGTTCACCAAAATATTACAAATGCACGCTGAAATCACAGTTTTTGGATTATATTGTTCAAATGCGCACTATAATGTCTCAAACATGTTGCTTTAACGCTTGCACGCGCGTGCGTGAAAAAGCTTCAGATTGTGATTTGCGCAAAAAAAAAAAAAAATAATAATAATAATAATAATAATACAGACAAACGTTACTTTTGTCGTTTTAAGAGACTTGAAACAATTTCAGTGTTTATAAGCATTAATCTATTCTTTAAAGTGTTCGTTCTGTGAAACAGCCTAATAATAGCAATTGGTTTCCTTTTCCATTCAGTCAGTGATGCTTCTGATGGATAGTTTCTGTCTCGCGCCAGCGCCAAACCGTGATGCTGCAAAGGAGCAACATTAATGTGTCACTTTCAGTGTGGTATTAAATGAGTGTCTGTGTGTATGAACGCACCTGGATCCTTCAAGGAGTCAGCGTAAACCTCGCAGGATGAAGAGAAACTGGCGGCGCTCCTCGAGATCAGACCCGCTTGACTGGGAGGAGCGCGTGGAAATTTCCACCATGTGATGATGGCAAACCCTCCACGAGCGTCAAATTACACCAACAACACACACACGGTGATGGTCGGGGGTCTCTATCAGAGAAGGTCATCAAGAGGGGCTGCGCAAGTGTGTGTGTGTGTGTGAGAGAGAGATCATGTCGGTCCTCAAGAGTGTTTGGGCAGTTTGTGTTCTGCATGTCAAGGCTTTTGTGAATCGTGATTTTATTTTATTTTATTTGTATTATCTTATATTTTGCTCAGCCTCACTTTTAAAGAGTGTTTGGCGTGTTTTTGTTTTATTACAGCTTTTGTTAACCATGGTTATATTTTATTTTATTAATTTGCTTTACTTTATTTTATTTGACGTTTTTTTTTACTTTACTTTGATGTATTTATTATTATTATTATTATTATTATTATTTTACATTGCCTTTTTATTTCTTATTTTATTTTATTTTATATAAAGACTAACTATAATACTGTCTTTTTTATCAATTTTATTGCAGTCTCTGGAAAAATAAATTGTAGAAACAATTTTCACTCAGAAATTGCTAGTAAATTTCACAAATAATTACAAAGAAATTAACACATTAAGTTACAAATGAAATCTTGAAGTAGGAAAAAATACTCCAATATTCTTTTTATTTACAGCTTTGAAAAATCATTTTTAAGGTATACTGGCATTACTGTTTCTGTTTTATTTTTAGATGCTTTAGCAATATTATAGGCTATGCAAAACTATCATGCCAGTAAGTACTTTAAAAAATTGTTTGATTGCTG
This sequence comes from allo-octoploid hybrid of Carassius auratus x Cyprinus carpio, assembly GCA_024542945.1. Classification (NCBI taxonomy): domain Eukaryota; kingdom Metazoa; phylum Chordata; class Actinopteri; order Cypriniformes; species allo-octoploid hybrid of Carassius auratus x Cyprinus carpio. The sequence goes on from JANHFF010000203.1 coordinate 429,944, forward strand.
CATTTGTAGTTATCTTGTGCTGTTATTTATTTAGTTTAAAGTTGCACTATTGGTATTTTTCAGGAAACTGAAGACATCTCTGATCAGAAGTGCAACACCTGGTCAACCAGCTGTAAATCAGCATCAGGCCAGAACTAACTAATCCAATTTATCAATCTCGAATCTCATCAGTGTGTCATAAATCACAAGGTTTTGGCGATCTCTTTTTAATTGTTGAGCAGTGATAACAGTTAACAGTTTAGTCTGTTAACAGAAGGACATTTACACACTGCCAAGTGGATTCAGATGACTTTGCATTTCTGTGAGTGAACTGATCTCTCTGCCAGCTTCACTCATGTGAATACATGTGCGTGTCCTTGAGCGAAATCAAGCACACACCTCCAGACTGAAGTCCGTGCAAAGCTTCTGCACCCGAAATGAGACAGAATGTTGCAGAATTCAAATCATGCTAATGAACAGATTTCTCCGGGTGTTATTTGGAAATGCAGGGTGAGACTGAGTGGGATACAGTATTCAACGCAGTGTGCTCTCTCTGCATACTGCACATTCTGGCAAATGAACATCAAGAATGAATATAATAAATATAGAAAATAGTAGTACAGTATGCTATTCAACACGCAGCAGAACACAGACGTGTGTTTCCGTAGATGAGCGGAAGGTCAGGAAGCGGCTGCAGGTATTTTTGGATGGACGTTACATTAGCGAGTGACCCACATAGCAGAAATAGATCTTTGTTCAGCGTCGAGCACTGACAGCAGACTGGCATGTCTGTTATAGATCAGATTGAGTGTCGACCATCTAAGGCAGGGTTCCTCAAATCTTGCCCTGAGGGCCAATGCGCTGCAGAGTTTAGCTCCAACCCTGATCAAACTCACCTACCTGTGATTTTCCTATGACCCTGAAGACACTGATTAGCATGCTCAGGTGTGTTTGATTAGGGTTAGAGCTAAACTTTGATAATCCCGGATCTAAGGTATGATGCCAAATCACCAAAATGTGTTCTAAGAACATTTTGTTAACGTTCCCATTAAGTTCTCTGAAATTAATGTTCTGCGAAGTGTCCAAAATATCCATTTACACGTTTTAAATATATATATATATATATTTGGTTTTGCAAATGTAGGAGAACATTCCATTTTATCAATTTGGAAACATTATTGGAATGTTACATTTGAATGTTCTCTGAACGTTCTGAAACTGGTAACATTTAAAAAAACATTCAATGTTTCTGTGCTAATGTTTTAAAGACCAGATAAAGTTCTATTAATATTATTGGAAAAAAAATTAGTTGAGAACTTTGAGAAAGTGTTTTGAGAAAGTTCCCTGGGATGCATTTTCATCAAAGACAAAGAAGGAAAGAATTGGAGATTCTTAACTGAGCTCGAACCTCATCAAAGCAGCATTGTGTCGTACAAATAGTGCTCTACATGTAAGTGTACTTGAGAAACTGAATCCAGTATGTTGTTCAGGTAATACTGCAATACTCTATTAAACAGAAAAAATGCACAGCACACTCAAACATTGGGAGAAATACAGCATTTTAATTAGACTGAACTGATTAAAATCAACATTTTACCTGCTTCTTGGATGAACTTTTCCATGACATTGCTTTATCCAGTAGCATTAATAGAATGTTTGTTCGAAGTTATGTTTTTAATCATTTTCTCAAAACGTTAGCACAAAATCATTATTTACACTTCGTTTTTCCCTGGAACAATTCAGTTGGATGTTCATTTAATGTTTTTTAAATGTTACTACGTGATTCAGAATGTTTAGAGAACATTAAAAACTATGTTTGCAAAATTATGGAATATTCTGTTAAACATTTTTCAAAACATTTTAAAAACTGCATGTTTTGAACATTCAGAGAACATTTAGAAATAGCTTGATGGGAATGTTAGCAAAACTTTCTTATTTTGTGGATTGTCTTAAATGTGGATAATTGCAGTGCTCCCTTATAAGGTATCTTAGAAGGCAACATAATGCCTTTTTTTGTACCAGCAGCACCTACAGTCTAAAAATAAAGGTTTTCGCAGCGATGCCACAGAAGATATCATTTTTTATTTATCATCATCGCTCTCAGCTGTAAATTAACTCTCTCAGAGCTAGTTTGAAGTTCTGGTACATTCTGTTCTTACGCCGCTGCTCTTACTTTAAAGAGCCATCAATCATGCCACTGACAGGCTTTATGTGAGTGTACGAGTGCGAATGTGAAGGTGATGATCTCACCGCACAGGTATGCGCTCGCCAGACCGTCTCAACGCACAGGCTGCACATTCTTCTCAAGTTCTTACAGAAAATGAGGTCTAAGCTTTGTGGGCCATTTTGTAGTGGCTCCCTTATATAATGAGATCAACCTTCAACTGGAGTCCTGACATTATTTACTAAAACAAACAGCAGACTAATCATTTACCCTTTAGATAATACATACAGTATGTCAGAGTGAAAGCAGACGGATTTGAGTAAAACATTTCAGCGCTGTTGATTGAAAAGCTTTTTATTGTTATAATAGACTTGAACAAACATCCCTCCACTAATGTTAAGAACGCTCCTTCAAAGTTATCTAGTCTTTAATAATGTTCTTTAAAAATTGTTTATGGAATGTTTTTCTGAAACATTTTAGTTGGACGTTCATATAAAATGGTTTAGAGAACATTCAAAAGTAACATTCCCATAATGTTTGTAAAATAATAAAACGGAAGGCTCCCTTAATATTCATATAACCAAGAATAAACATTTTTAAAACTGGATGTTTTGAATGTACACTCTCAGAAAAAAAGGTACAAAGGTACCGCCCCAGTGACAGCTTTTGTACCTTTTTTCTGAGAGTGTAACATTCAGAAATAACATTTTTATAACTTAATTGGAATGTTAAGAAAACGTTCTGTGAATGGATTTTATTAGATGGTGCAAGTCATGGATTTTAGTTAACATAAGTTGACAGTGGAGTGATTTAATGATATATTCATCTTCACATGGATGTCCAGAAGAAACACTGGTATAAGTGGATATATTAGTGTAAATGTGGTTTTGTGTTGGTCTGGTGGTTTGCACTCGTCGTCCAGACATGTTGAGTCTTGGTGTTCATGCTTGAACTTGCCTTTGGTTTGTTTTGATCTCATTCCCACAATCTCTGCCCAAAAATTTTCTATGAAAATGTGTTAAAAAATGACTCATCACAGCCATATCAGTTCTGTGCACTTCAGTTCTCTTCCAAAAACACACTCCAGCAACATAGGGTCAAAGTTTTAACTAATAGTAATCACTTGATTAAGCACAATTCATTAAGATCCACGGATGGATTAAGTGCTGTATCTGCAATGCAGAGGTGATGCTCCAGCTGTCATGTTTGCAGCTGCAAGTATTTTCCTGCATCTTGTTTTATTAGGACACTGGAGCAGGATAACAAGTGTGTAGAAACATCTGCCTTGTCCTGCTCATGGGTGGGTGTTGACACAGATGGATGCAAAACATGGATGTTCTGTAGCACAACATGAAGATAATCACAGATCCTGGAGCAAAACACACAGATGGACCACGTCCCCTTCACCTGCAGAAACATGCAGCTATATTGAGAATATCATTTATTAACAAATCTGTGCTAAATCCACTAACAAAATGATTTTTTTGAAGTTGTAAAAATGAAAACAAAGATTATTGGAGTATGTTTTACAAGATACTACTTGAAAATGTCATAGTTAAATCATTGTGTCTCTTGCTGTTTTTTTTTTTTTTTTTTTTTTTTGGTAATTATTGATTAAATTTGTTAAAGCAGAAAGTAAATCCTACACCTTTTTTCAGAGTCCCTGATAGCATCTAGTTAACTAAAACTAAAACCATAAAAAAACCATTTAATTAAAATAAACTTAAAAAATAAAAAATAAATAAAATATAAAAAAATTATAAAAAAAATAAAAAAAAAATCTATAAGGCAAAACTAAAACTGAAAATAAAATTAATAAAATATATAGACATATTTAAAAAAATAAAATTTAAAAACACATAACAAAATTACTAAAACATTAACTAAAAAAAAGAAAATGTAAATATAAAAACAAATTAAAAATATTAATAAAAACTATAAAGGTATCTAAAATATTTTGATGTATAATATTATAAATATAACGCAGTTATCAAACTAATAAAAAATGAATACATAAACGGCTAATGAAATAATGTTCATCATGTGGACGGCTGTGAAAATTTAGACTTTTCTTTTCCCAGAAATGACGTGTGTGTTGAACGACCCATCCATTTGTGAAATATCTCTCACTCAGGTGAGACGCGGTGTGTTTGTGCACATTTCCATGCATCATGAGACCTGGTTGCATAAACTGCTTAGACCAGTCTTAAAAGTTAGACTGATCTAATTTGAATCTGAAAAGTAAAACTAAAATCACAGTCTTAACATGGTGACTATGTTTATGCAACTGGCCCTTGATGTGTTTTTGAGTTGCAAATACATTCCAGTTTTAATCAGATAATTAGATTGTTTTTAATTCCCAGCAAAAGGAACCGGTGTAATGAAGGTCATGAATCAGATATTCCCGTATTTATGGACCATATGAAAGCGTCTCATTTTGTCTCTTGTAATGGTCAGATTCTTCTGCTCCACTGATGTCTTTATAGTCATTACATAACGGCTTATGTAACATGTTTAGGGCGTTTGATGGTGTCTTCTGAGGGGTGTTTTGGTCTGATGGTCACAGACGGATGCTCCTCGCCTGTCATTAACAGAACCTCATTAACTGTCTGTGTGAAGACGCTGGCATGTGAAGCTCGTTAGAGTCTTCAAGAGCACAGACGAAGCAGCTTCAGAAACATGAACCCAACACTGGTCTGCAAAAAAAGTTGCAAATAAAACAAAGACTATTGGAGTGTGTTTTACAAGAAAATACTATTTCAGTCTTTCTACTTCAAAGTTTGATGGTCAATTCGATCTGGTCTTTAATAATGTTCTCAAAGCATTAGTGAAAAAACATTATTTATGCATCAACCATGGAACGTTTTTCCTGAAATGTTTTAGCAGAACGTTCAGTGAATCAGTGAATGGTCTGAATGTGAGATCTGGTATGTTTGGATGACTGAATGTCCAGTAATAATTGCACTGGACAGTAAAAACAGCCGTCCCATCAGGCTCTGCACAGCGGGATTGTTGCTGTTCACATTCCATACTGTACGCACAACGGTGAAGGCCACAAGCGAGAGCATGAATGTATTCATGAACTGAACATTCAGAGGTCCCCAAACAACAGACACTTAAGTGGCACTTAAAAATATCTGAATTTCAAAATACCAAAGTAATCATCATTTACTGTAAAGAAAACACAATTATTATCCTTTACTCATTAGAAACTTCCTCAATGTGAACTCGTCACCAAAGAAAATGACACTCACATAAAGATATATATATTTTTATATATAAATATACACAGCATATGGCTGCGTGAATATTTATATAATGTAAAATATATTATCATATATATAATATATAATATATTATTATATTATTATATTACCAGCTCTAATATGCTAAATGCAACTATAAGGCATGAAGATATTAATATAAAGATTAAAATCATGATTGTGAAAAGTGCTTTACAATTGACTTGACCTGAATTGACTTGAGCTCAAAAAGTAGAGCAGCGTTTTTTATAAGTTACATATACATAATAGGACAAAATATTCTTAAAGTTTATTAATAAAATCATAAAAATGTTTCTGGAACATTATCAGCATTTGATATTTGTTCTCATAATGCTGAGAGAAAACGTCCTTATTCTCAAAACATCCTAATGATGTTATTTGTACTTGAGAAACATTTTTTTTTAACCTTTAAATGGTTCTAATCACCACAAGAAAACAAGATATTTAAAATTTTGAGAATATTAAAAATAAACGTTCAAATAAAATTACATTTTGGGTGAAAATAAAGTTAGTAGAATGCTGAAGAAACATTCTTGTAACCTTTAAATAAGGTTATAATCACAAAAAAACAAACAAACAAAAAAAAAAAGTCATTTTAATGTTTTAGAAACATTTCAACATTTTTATAACCTAAATGTGTTAGCTGGGAGAATGCAACTGCTCACAATGAATGCAATGTAATTTGCTGTAAAAATACAGGAATTTTCCTACAGTAAGGCACTGTTCTTCGTAAATATAGTTGAATACTGTGAATGATGATAGTTTTGCGGAACAAATTATTATCGCAAACTACTGTTCAATTTTATGGTATAGTTAAAAAAACCCCGAGATATTCAGGAGGTTTCCTCATCGCATAACTAAGGTAAATGCAGTTTCATCATTGTCATTCTGTGGTGGTATTTACAAAATGTTATATCTTATGTGAGTGTTTATAGAATAGAATAGAGGGACTGATACTGATTATTTGCTATGACTGGTCGCACAGTTTCATTCATAATGTGAATACCTTTGTCTATGTTCTACAGATTGTCACTCCATGCTGATACTGCAGTGTAAGTGTCAGATAAGCAAGGCTCTCGTGGATTTAGCTCATCAGTGTTGTTTTAGGCATGCCAAGTTATGAAAGTACTGATCTGCAGCAGTTTTGATACTTACTGTAAATATACTGCTCAAAACTGTATTGAAAATGCATGGATAGGGTTGGGGATATTAACTTAAATTTTTGTCTGTATCAGTTGCTGGTGATGAAGCAATGATTGGAGGACGGATGATCAGCATTGAAAACCATGTCATCTGTGAAGGTGTCCGCCAAAGCTTCATCACAGGGCTGGCTGCAATTTTCAACATTTATGCTGTGCTTGTTCTTATATCATCTTTAAAATTACAGTTGTTTATTTTGATCGTTAATTGACGTTTAAGCTGTGCATCCAGCTGCATGTTCTTCTCAAAGAAGCATCTCAAAGCACAGCTTTGTTAAGGAATGGGACATTCAGATTTAACAGGAGGAGGAGAACTGTCAATAACGTGATCCATGCACACCTCTCCCACTGATGTCCTTACAACAATGAATTTTCAGCTGCATTGATATTAATAGTTCTTCCTATTAAACTTGAACTATCAAACTATCATTGCACCAGCAATGTATACATCTCCATTTTTGGGATGTTTATAAGTTAATAAAAACTCAAATTAAATCTGTTCATCATATAAAGCAACCGTGTCCCTTCAGAAGACTTGCATAAAACCACTTGGTTTACATGGATTTATTTTATGATCTGTTTTTGAATGTTTTGAAGGGTCAGAGTTTTGTGTGAATAGAGCCAAGAAGAGACGGAAATCTCAGATTTGATTAAAAATATCTTCAGTTGTGTTCCGAAAATGAACAAAAGTCTTATGGGTGTGTGTAACTTATGACAGATTTTATTTATTTATTTATTTTATTTTATTTTAGGGTGAACTAACCCTTTAAGGATGATAGTTTGTCAATATTCAATTCAACTCTTGTTTATTTGTATAGTGCTTTAACAATACACATTGTGTCAAAGTAATATTTATATGGAAGAAATGTACAGTTCTAAGATAATACAAATCATGCAGTTAGTTAACGTCATGTGTTCAGTTAATGTGAAACACGTTAAATCAATATTTACATGTTGTGATAATACTAATAATATAAGGAAAATTTGGCAGTATTGTATGTTGTTTTAGAGTTGGCACAGTCCTCACAGGGTTGGTGTAATCTAAAATGAGATCATTCTCTGATAATTATGAAATTAAATATCTTAGAAGTGTCTTAAGTCCAATTAATCTTGATTTAGCAAGCCTAATATCTCATATTTCTATATTGTATTTTAGGCACTTCATTGGATTGAACCCTGAGAGAGGAGCAAAGGCTAGCCAGGTGAAGGTGCTATCCAAGAAGACCTGTGACATGTGTATCCCCATGTGGCCACCCTCATAAAAAAAACCTTCTGGACTTTGAGTGGGATTTTGTTTAGTAATGCAAAGTCAGAGAGTTGTGTTCTGCAACTATAGTAGATGTTCATGTGAAGTCACAGCATTGTGTTCCAAAACCAGATGTTCATGTGAAGTCAGCACAGTGTTCTGCAAATTAATGTTTATGTGAAATCACAGCACTTTGTTCTGCAACTACATCTGTCTGCATTCTATTCTGTAACCACATCTCCATGTGAAGTCAGAGCATTGTGTTCTGTTCAGTTGAAATAATGCAGTGGAGACAATGCATCTGATATATTATTGGCTTTAATAAAAGCCTAATGTTTTGAAGCCATCTTTTGTCAGAGCCATTTGTGTTCAAGTAATTTTCTGTGGTTTTAATTTTAGAATGTAAATTCTAAATCATAAAAAAAAACATAAAAATCACATTCTATGGTATTTTAACACATTTTACAGTAATAAAGTTTATGAGATTACAGTAGGAACACTAAAACAGTATAATGGCTATAGTGTTATACTGTACATCTTATATTTTCTACAGCACAGTACTGTAATATATTTAATATAAACTGTTCCATATTACAGTAGAATCACAGCACTATGCAAATCTAGCTGCCAGTTGTTTACTGTAAATTAACCGGATTTTTCTTTTACAGTGAATCTACAAAATGCATGTATTTATATTTAAGTAAAAAACTGAAAGGAAGGGGTTGATAATAAGCAGCTTCAGAGGAAACTTATTATCAACCATAAAAAACTCATTTCTTTTTGATGAAAGATTATGAAGACAAACACATCATTTAGAATAACTGTTGACTCAATCACTATAAGACCATGAACAGCGTGTATTAGGGTCAGTTTTGATATCATCTTGAGATAAACCCACAGTACTGAAGTGATTTAAAGCACCGCAGGATCGGGCTCTCGGCGGTGTGTCAGTGATTCACATGGCAGCCGTCATGTGCCAGTCATTTTCCAAACAGCTCCTGATGCACAAACCACACTAATTTGCTGTTGTTTGTGTTCCCTGTATTTTTCCACAGAGCAGCGGAGACTTCATGCACCGTCCACCCACAGTGATGTCAAAAACAACTTCTGGCACTCAGGCTGAGAAATTCACAGCTTTATTTCCAGCGTATCCATCCACACTGCCCTGAATCAACAGCGGCAAGAATCAGAGCCCGAGGCAAACCCACAGATCAGACGTGTGAGACCGAGGGACATTTTAATTAAAAAAACTCATGTAGTTTGTACAATTCTTTCTTAATTTTTTTGATGTATTTCCTATTGAAATATGCAGCTAATAAGATAAAAAGCACAGCAAAAAGGCGCTTTGCTAGGCCAGAATTTGTGTTTCTGCATATGAGAAAAATCTACTGTACAGTAGTTTAAAGTTCAATTAGTGCCTTGAGCTTTTAAAGGGATAGTTTCTTTCTTCTGTTGAGAACTAAAGAAGATATTTTGAAGTTTTTTTTTGTAATCAGACAGTTGACGGTAGCCATTGACTTAGTATTTTTGATCATACTGTGGAAGCCAATGGCTGTTTGGTTATCAACATTCTTCAAAATATCTTCTTTTGTGCTCAACAGAAGAAAGAAACTGAGTAAATGATGACAGAATTGTTATTTTTGAGTGAACTATCCCTTTAAATATAATCAAATTGGCTGTACAAGTTATTTAACTTAAATTATATTAAACTGACTTAAAAACTGAGTTGAACCTCATATGTGACCCTGGAGCACAAGTCTCTGGGGTATATTTCTAGCAATAGACGACAATACATTGCATGGGTCAAAATTATCAATTTTTCTTTTATGCCAAAAATCATTAGGATATTAAGTAAACATCATATTCCATGAAGATATTTAGTAAATGTCCTACTGTAAATATATCAAAACTTAATTTTTGATTAGTAATATACATTGCTAAGATTTCATTTGGACAACTTTAAAGATGATTTTCTCAATATTTAGATTTTTTTGCACCCTCAGATTCCAGATTTTCAAATAGTTGTATCTCAGACAAATATTGTCTGATCCTAACAAACAATACATCAATGGAAAGCTGATTTAATCAGCTTCCAGATGCTGTACAAATCTCAATTTCGAAAAAATTTACTGCTTTTGTGGTCCAGGGTCACATATGATTTAAAAAATGAAGTTGAAATTAGTTAAATTATTTTGAATAGTTAAAGTAATAGAAAAACATACAGCATGATTAAATCATTTCATTTTTACAGTGTGTTCAGAGCAAAACACATCTCCTAAATGTCTAGCCATAGCACACTTAGTTTATATTTGTTGCTCTGTCAAAACTATTTTAATTATGTTTATGCATCTACAAATGTGCAATGCAAGCATCATAATGTTCCAAAAGGTTTTAGTCGCCTTGTTTTGTCACGCGCTTCCTGTCCAGAGTCAGATTGTGTTTGTTTGTGGAGGTGGGATGGTTTTTTCATCCGTCTCATTGAGATGATCTGTATAAATAATCTCATGTATGTCCACGTAGGATGAGCAGCTGCATGTGTTTTTCTCAGCGTAACCTTGTCTGCCTTCATGTCTTCTCTCATGTTATCGTGGCTGATGAAGAACGAAGGGTTCAGAAAACACCTAGACCCCCGGTGTGCCACTATTTTGGGCTATTTTGCAAGCAATATGTGTATTCAGGTGCTACACAGAAAATACATCTTATAAAAAGTGCTGTTTTCTGGACTGCTTAATCAAAGTACAGTACAGGCATTACAAGCAGTTATTAAATGCTGAACAACCATCTGTTTTCTGGCACATATACAGGCCTTTTCTGTCAGATTCTCACATTTACTCTTTCTCATATCATCACGTTTTATAAGATTCAAAACCATCACTGTCAGAACTTTGTAACAAACCTTACAGCAAATGAGAGCAAGTGTAGTTTGAATCACTCTATACTGCCATCTAGTAGAGATTTTAGGATAAAAATTCATTTATCTGTCGTTAAACAGTGGATCCAAAAAGTATTTGTTGACCTCATTCACGTGTATAATATGCCATTCATTTATTAATAACCTTTCATAAACCAAAGCAGCTGTATTTAAAACAAGTCACCGAAAGAGGGCGGACACTTCCCACAATAAGCGAGGAATAGGACGAATTTTATTTTATAAAGCTCTTTTTTTAAATGAACATTTTAATTAACATTTTATTAGAATATAAACAAAGAAAAAAATAAATAAAATACATTTCGTTTTGACTCAAATTGGGGGATATGAAAAATAATCTAAACCTTGAATTTCTATTTACAGATGACTCAATCATCTTATTTAAGATCTGATATGTTTTAACTACTTTATTGTTTCTTTTTAATTTAATAATCAGCTAAACTTTTTAATTCAGAGCAAAATACATTAAAATCTGTGTATTGTTCAACGATGATAAGTGTGACATCTATCATATCTAGTCTGCTTTATAACTGTGGGATTAATTGATTAATTAATTAACACAGAAGGACAGTACAACAGGGATTTTATTTGACTTGGCAACGCTTGACCAATCAGAATGTAAAATTAGCATTACTCAGGTCTCATAAAATTGGTTAAAAAACAATTCTCCCACTTTAACGATTTATTTTCTATATTCAGTGAATTTTGAAATATTGTTGGTGTCATTTCTCCAGTGTAATTTTGTTCAAAATTGCTGCTGCTGAAGCATAAAATAAGCGAGCAGCGGTGTCACGTGATATCAGTTACTTTTCACAGCGCATTTAAAGATGAACCAATCACAGCCATTTAAGATGAGTGGATTATTTCGTTTTTAGGAAATTTTTACATATATAATTTTTTAACGCACGTTAACACGGAGGATTGGATTTTCTGAGCCATCACCCGCCCTCTTGAGGAAGAATTGTCAAAGATTTTGACCAAAGGATTCGTGATCGTGTGCGCACGCGCGTTCTCGTCACGGCCGCTGCGGGTTTTGCGCACGGGGACGCGGCGCGGCAGCAGCGGAGGAATCCATAGCAACGGCGGATAAACATGAGTTACTACAGCAGGTAAGACACCGATGGAAACACAATTCTTAGAAATGATCCAAAAGTGACGTCCGTTTGGGGAGCGCGGTGTGCGCGTGCATGTGGGTATCTTTCGTAACTTTGCAGTGTTTTTTCCGCGGCTCCTGTTGCGTTCCGCGCGTGCTGTAACATCAGCCAAAGCTAAGAACACAAAACAACACACGCAGACTCGAAACAAACATACAAATCCCAATCAGACAGCTAAATTAAGACCAGGAGAGAGAGAGAGAGAGAGAGAGAGTGAGCCGGAGGTGGAGCAGCGGTTAACACACAGATGAACATATCTCACATCATTATCATAAATGAATAAATATCACGAGCTGTGAATCACTGCAAACGCCTCATGGCTAAATCTATCGTTATGAATTAAACACCTTTTAATCAATCAGTGCAGCAGGCGCGTGAACGAATGACTCGATCTCATTAACAGTAAGCATATCATCAAACTGCCAGTGGTTTCACGCTTCTGACGCGGTGACGTAATTCGTACGTAATTACTACGTGTACATGACGTCATAACGTAGTAGTTTTTTACAAATATTTTCAGTTCATAGTCACATCCATTTGACATTGTTTTCATAATAAGCCCCCGTTCTAATTGTTGCAATGCCAAAATAATAACTAATTATTTTAATGTGAAGTATTTATGCGTCAATCAGGTATTTGTTGTACTTCCTTTACATTTTCACTGATTCAAAAAATAATGATAAAATGAAGTGTGTCCAGATATTACATCATCTTGAGGGGGGAAATTATTTAAATGTTATACAAATAATATCACATTACCACATTTTTTTTTTTTTGGATAAAATTAATTTTAATTCAGTTTATAGGGTATGAGTTTTTTATGAGAATATAAAATATTCTAATATAAATTATATATAAATAAAGAATACTATTAAACATGTTAGCATGAACTGATAATCCAATACAATCTCTATATATTTATATTACATTTTAAAAATATTGATTGTATATTTATTATTTTAAGATGATAATTCATTATTTCTAAGAGTGCTTTTATTTTGTTCTATTACATAAATTCTCTACACTGTCAAAAATAATTTTTGAAGTTGTGCATAAAACATTATTGGAGTGTGTTTTAGAAGAAAACACCACTTCACTCTCTACTTTGTGAAATTTAGCCATTTTTAAATGAGAATTGTTTTTCAAAGTCAGTCCGAAGTTGAGTCTGCTGTTAATCATGCTCATATGGAGTGATTAATTAATGTCAGTCTGTCATTAGGAAGGTTAAGCAGAGTGTTGTTGATGAATCTGTTCTGACAGCTGTGAGGATGTGTTGCAGCTGAAATCTCTGACCGTTCTTGACTCAGTCTTTACTCGAATGTGTTGGCAGGACTAAGATGTTTTTCGACATCTGTTCTCAGTTTCTTTGTGTACGATGTGTCCTCCAAACTCAAACTCTGTCCTATCAGAACCGCGCTCCTTCCCCTCCCATGATGCCTGAACTGGAATTGGGTGTGGTTTCGTCCGAAGCACCAGCACAGGAAGTGGTTTAGATTTATCTGCAGCTTTTGTTTAACTTTCAGCCTTAATCTGAGACGTTAGTCTTCTTAAAGTCACATCTCTGATGATGAGAAAACAGCTTCCATCTCGGCTCCTGCTGACTCCTAACGTCGTCTCTCGGTTTGGATGGATGGGATTCTGGATTGTTTCGTGCTTTGTGTTGTGATTTGATGAGGTTTTATCTGATGGGAAGTCGTCTGTTCCTCATGTTTGCATTTTTTCTGTGTCCTTTGAGTTTGTGTGCGATAGAATCCAACAGTGGCTTTTTAAATGTTTACATGTTCTCTAACCAACCAGCTCTGAGATAGGCCACAAAGTTGATTTGAAGCAAAAACTATTTTAAAATATAAAAGGTAATTTTTTTTGTTAACTCATCCTATGAAGCATTGCAATTGATGTAAACAGAAACGACAGTACAATAAAAAACTATAACTTATAACTCATCGTTTATAAGCACAAAATACGAAGTTTGTTGCAAGGTATTCAAACATGCAGATATATAAGCTGATTGAGAGTCTAGGGAGTCTGAATCTATTGCGTCATTTGCATTGCTTCATTGGAGTGGACTATCATTGCACAACGTTTTTGCCGTGATTCCTGTTTCTATGGTTACAATGACTTCTGTAATTGGTGGATTTGCTGTAAAATTAAAGGAATAGTTCATCCAAAAATGAACATTTGCTGAAAATGTGCTCACCTTCAGATCATCCGAGATGTAGATGAGTTTGTTTCTTCATCAGATTTGTAGAAATGTAGCATTGCATCAGTGTCTCAGCAATGGATGCACTGGAGTGAATGGGTGCCGTCAGAATGAGAGTCCAAACAGCTGATAAAAACATCACAATAATCCACACCACTCCAGTCCATCAATTGAGAAATGAAAATCTGAGGGTTTGTAAGAAACACTTACTTATTCTGACGGCACCCATTCACTGCAGAGGATCCATTGCTGAGACACTGATGCAATGCTACATTTCTCCAAATCTGATGAAGAAACAAACTCATCTACATCTGAAGGTGAGCATATTTTCAGCAAATTTTCATTATTTGGGGAACTATTTCTTTAAGTGAGTTTGGCTGTTGAATAAGTGTATAAAAAATGAAGTGGCTTTGAGATTTTACTTCTGGACCCCGACTGTTGTGATCTATTATAACCAAGAGCACTGAGACACAGAATGCGTTAGGCTTGCTGTGTATTTGCATGCGTGTTGGCGTGTTTATTTGTCTATTTGCGCATGTGTGTCTCCTAGATCTCTTCTGATGAATGCACCTGGCCTGGCTTCACAAATCGCTGCGTGCATTTTCAAGGAGTTCATTCACAAAGCCGGAAAAATGGTCCATCCACTCGCAGACCTGAGTCTGAGTCTGAGAGTGTCATTATGGTGCAATTACGGTCTGTTCGGTAGCCATTAGATGAACGTGGAAGTACAGCACAGCCTGAGATTGGCATCATTATCAGAGCCGTGAAAAGACATGACACGCTGCGGATGAGATGATTGCGGTTTGCGTTTATATTTATAATAATCTACATAACAGACGGTTGCTTGCCAAAACGACTTACACAGCAGTCTGGGTTTAGAGCGGATTTTCAAACTTTCCTTCTTTTTAAAATAAAAGTTTCAGAACTTCCTCAAAACTTCCTCCTAAGTCCCAAAAATATTGATTGAAATTAAACAGCAGAAACGTCTTGTTTACACTGACATGTTGACATTTACCTGTCAATGATATCTACAAGATAACCAGACGCTTCCATTCCTTCACACAGCAGTAATTGGGAGGAAGTAGCAAAAAAAGCATTGTGTCTGATTGATTTATGATGCAATTTGATGCGTAAAAGTGGAGATGTAGAAGTATAAAATCTCAGCAGAAAAATTAACTCTGCATATTCTTCACTGTGTAAATTAAATATATATTTCTTCTTATTAAACTTATAAAAGGAATACTAGACTGCTGTCACTTTAAGAGCTGCCCGGATCGAATACACTGTTACTATACATATGTGCTTTCACTTTAGACCTACATTACTGTGTTTATAAGGACTGCTGATTGTGTTTCAATGGCTTTAAAGCACTTGTTTTTAAACCGCAATGTAGCATAGCAACGTCATGTGAGCATGTAACCGCGATAAAGACGATAGTCCAAAATCTCTACCGGTTGACACATTTCTAATAATAATATAATTTATGTTTATATAAAAAAAATTATAAAATATACATGTATTTCTGACAGATTTTGATCATTTGCATTTGATGGCTCACATGGTGAAAAAAATGTTTAGAAATTTTGCACTGAGAATTTTGCACTCATCAGTTTTGATCAACAAGCCATTTCCATTTATGCAAATTTTAGACAAATGCACTTTTGTGCCAACACATATGCAGTGTCCTTAAATGCCTTAGAAGTTTAAAGCGAGCAGAAAGAAACGAATTGTTCAGAAATCTGAGTGTATTGTTTTGAGAAACAAAAATTCTCATTTGAGCCAAAGCGAGGAAAACTGAGAAAAACTGTAAATGTTTTGGGTGAGTTAGTATGCATACATGCAGTAGAGTTGTGATGTCCCAAATAACAGTTGTGACAATTGCATTAACAGTTTAGAGAAGGTTAGGACAGTTTAAAAAAAAAATGAGCCAAATCGATTGGGGAAAACTAAAACCACATTAGAGTTAAAGGGATACTCCACCCCAAAATGAAAATTTTGTCATTAATCACTTACCCCCATGTCGTTCTAAACCCGTAAAAGCTCAGTTCGTCTTCGGAACACAATTTAAGATATTTTGGATGAAAACCAGGAGGCTTGTGACTGTCCCATAGACTGCCAAATAAATAACAGTGTCAAGGTCCAGGAAAGTATGAAAGTCATCGTCAGAATACTCCATCTGACATCAGACGTGCAATCTGGGTTATATGAAGCGACGGTGAACACCTTTTGTAAGTGAAGAAAACAAAAATAATGATTTTATTCAAAAATTCCTTTGTCAACTGTCTCCTCTGTGTCTCTCCATATCACCATATGCTCTTCTGTATCATCCAAGTCACAAGGATGTGCTGTTTTAAGTGTATTTAGCTTTGATTTGAAAGAAAACAGTGCATCCTTGTGGCACGGATGATACAGAAGAGCATATGGTGATATGGAGAGACACAGAGGAGACTGATGACAAAGGAATTTTTGAATAAAGTCGTTATTTTTGTTTTCTTCGCTTACAAAGAAAGTTCCCGTCGCTTCATATAACCCAGATTGCACGTCTGATGGCAGATGGAGTATTCTGACGACGACTTTCATACCTTTTCTGGACCTTGACACTGTTATTTATTTGGCAGTCTATGGGACAGTCACAGGCCTCCCGGTTTTCATCCAAAATATCTTAAATTGTGTTCCGAAGACAAACAGAGCTTTTACGGGTTTGGAACGACATGGGGGTAAGTGATTAATGACGAAATGTTCATTTTGGGATGGAGTATCCCTTTAAAAAGTTTTAGATTATGCTATATTGCAAATGTCAAACATGCATTAATGAAGTCGTGTGTAGTTTTAGGCTGGTGGGTTTCGTGTGGAGAAGCGTTCACACTTCAGAGTGACACCAAGCGCTTGGCAGCGTCATGCTTATCAAAGGGTGTCTGTGGGGTGTTGTTGCCATAGTAACCAGCAGCAGCCCTGAGGGCTCACCTGTGGCTGTCATGGTAGAGACGCCCAAAACCCAGACACACACACATTCACTCACTCACTCACACACACTTGACATGGAGACGGTGAAGAGCTCTTCTCAGCCCGCTTACAGCCGCTGGTCATACAGGTACACACACACACACACAGACACACACACACACACACACACACACAGACACACACACACACACACACACACACACACACACACACACACACACATACACACACACGAGAGACAGACAAACAGAGGCTTAGTATTCAGAGCTTGTGTTTCATATAGAGGTGTGTGGGGTTTGGATTCACATGAGGTCAGTCACTCCGTTGTGTGTTTGTCAGGTGTGTTTGCAGTCATTAAGCTCACAGTGATTCATTTTCTGAATGACGCTGCTGTTGTTTCCCAGTGTGGACAGTTCTTCCTCTATAATGATGGTAGAATGTTAAGTAAATGCGTATAAATGAATGGATGGATGGATGCAGGGTTTATTGACATCATAAACATTGACGGGAAAACACGTTTTGCTGTGATTGATTCCTAAAAATATTACACAAGGTACAAATGGATGGATGCTAGGGATATGCCGGTATCAAATTTTCCTGTTGCGATTAATTGATAATGTTTTGTCACGGTATACGGTATTATCACGGTATTGAAATTTAGTTTAAAAAAAGTGGTCATAATACAGTAAAACAGGTTAAATAGCTTTTTTCTTATAACAAAAATAACTGAACATTTAAATACAATAAAGCAATACAGAAAAAATATATAAAGTTAAAAGTTTTACAAATTAAAGTGCAAAAGAACTATCAAGACCAATAAGTATCACTTTACAATAAGACCTCATTAGTTAACCTTAGTTAATGCATTAACACAAGGCAAGTTTATTTATATAGCACATTTTGTACACAATGGTAATTCAAAGTGCTTTACATAAAAGAAAGTAAAAAAAAAAAATCATGAAGAAAAATAACCTCAAAAATAAAACAAGCAATTTAAGAACTTTGAAAATGATTTAAAAATTGACTTAAAAAGAATTTAAGACAGTTTAAAAATAGAAAATGATTTTACATAAAATATAGTGCAATACATAAAATATAGTGTAATCAGTTTGGACATCGCATAGTGCTCATTCAATAAATGCACAGCTTAACAATGAGCAATAGCTACATTTGCTATAGAAGTTATTAATCTTTGTTAAAAAAAAATACAAGTCTTAGTTAATGTTAGCTCATTAAATAACACAGTTGCAACTTTCAATTTTAACAATGTGTTATTAAATATTGGAATACCTAAGATTAATAAATGTTCAGAAGAATTTTTCATTGGCAGTTTGTTAACTAAAGAAGCCCTAATGTAAAGTGTGAATGAACAATAAAGAATCAAAACACTTTCAAACAATATCTAGGGCATGTTGTAGTCCAGAATAAAAAAAATAGTTTGAAAATAAATAGCCTATTAAGTCTAAATATTAAAGTATTTGGCTCTGTGATGAACACCATAGCAAATCCACAAATCTGAATGGCTATTTAAAATTATTTAAAAATGGTTTAGAAAGTAGCAGCTGCTTTATTTATGGGGTTTACAGGGTAAGGGCTGCATTTTAGCGCCATCTGCTGTCAGAGAGTGAAAGTGCTTTAATTCAGCGCGTCTCTCACGTGTTCCCCCATGTGCTTCTCTTACGTGCCTGTTTACATCAGAGCACATGCTTCTTTCAAGCAGCATACAGCGGTGTTGTGCATTTTGAGCAGTTGATGGGAAAAATATTCTTAAAATGCATTCCAAATTCTGAATAATTTTTTAATATATAATTATTCACGGTATTTAGAAGTGCCCACGATAACAATACCGTGCCTATTCATTACCGCGATCGCATTACCGAATATCGGCACAAGTCTAATGGATGCATATATGGATGGCTAGATAGATAGATATAGTTGGATGGATGGATGCATGGAATTATAGATGTATACATGGATGTAATGATGGATGCATGGATAGATAGATAAAAAGAGAGCAAATGATAGCTATCACACACATCCCTCACACAACACTGCCTTATTACTGCTTCATTTCATCCATTTGATCTCTCTTTCTTTCTTTCTTTCTTTCTTTCTTTCCTAGATAGATATAGATAGATCGATAGATATAAATATTGAACGATAGATGGACGGAGTGTGGTCAGGTTTGTGTTGTTTGATGTTTTGCTCCTCTGAGATCTTCAGATCCACCGGGAGCTGAAGTTTCCGCTCAACACTTGTATTCCTTTCTTTCTTTCTTTCTTGGAGAGCATCTGTCAGAGTGTGTGTGTTTGTGGGGTGTTACCTCTGGTTGTCATGTTAACGCTGGTAACCGCGGTGACGCAGGTGTGACATCAGACAGCTTGTGTGTCACTTTACCTCCGTGAGCATGAAACATTCATTCAGGTGTGTGTTCGTCATCTTCATCACCGACTCTTCCTCTCTTGTGTTTCTCTCCTCTGCGTCCGTCTGTCATCGCCATGGAAACAAAGACCCTCCAGTTCTTCCAGCTTCACGTCCACCGCCATGACCAGGTACAACAAGCTCACTACTTTATACTATGACGCTTTAATCAAAAATACGAGCTTCATATTTATTCTTTTAATGCAGGCCTGAAATGTTTCTCCGGTCTCTGCGGTGTGAGTGTTTATGTGGGTGTGGGTGTGTATTTTTAGACACGTAGTCATGTGTAGATGTGTGTACATGAGACTGTTTGCGAGAAATTGATTTTCTTTCATTTGTGTGCCTTTCAGTTGCCTAGCAACACAATGACTGATAGATGACTGATGCCAGTGAAATCACTCACAATGCAGCGTTCAGTCTCTCAGCATGTCAAATGATGTGTTTTAGATTCAGCCATTAGTGAATATTATGAACTTATCTACTGAATGGAATGGTGTAAGTGTGTGTGTGTGTGCTGTTAAAGGGTTTTTAATGTAGTTTGTTGTGTTTCAGCACACTGGAGGACGACAGTCTGAACCTCAGACAGCAGAAACTGGAGAAACAGGTGAGACACATTTACACGACAAAACATAACACAATCATAAAAACACAAATACTGATGTCAGAACACAAAAACACATCAAAACAATAACATGCATCAAAACACAAAACTACACATCAAAACAATAACATGCATCAAAACACAAAAAACACATCAAAACAATAACATGCATCAAAACACAAAACTACACATCAAAACAATAACATGCATCAAAACACAAAGACACACTTCAACACAAAACACATCAATAAATAACATGCATCAAAACACAAAAATACACATCAAAACAATAACATGCATCAAAACACAAAACTACACATCAAAACAATAACATGCATCAAAACAAAAAACACATCAAAACAATAACATGCATCAAAACACAAAACTACACATCAAAACAATAACATGCATCAAAACACAAAAAACACATCAAAACAACAACATGCATCAAAACACAAAACTACACATCTAAACAATAACATGAATCAAAACACAAAACTACACATCAAAACAATAACATGCATCAAAACACAAAAAACACATCAAAACAATAACATGCATCAAAACACAAAACTACACATCAAAACAATAACATGCATCAAAACACAAAAACACATCAAAACAATAACATGCATCAAAACACAAAACTACACATCAAAACAATAACATGCATCAAAACACAAAACTACACATCAAAACAATAACATGCATCAAAACACAAAAATACACATCAAAACAATAACATGCATCAAAACACAAAGACACTTCAACACAAAACACATCAAAACAATAACATGCATCAAAACACAAAAATACACATCAAAACAATAACATGCATCAAAACACAAAACTACACATCAAAACAATAACATGCATCAAAACACAAAAAACACATCAAAACAATAACATGCATCAAAACACAAAACTACACATCAAAACAATAACATGCATCAAAACACAAAGACACTTCAACACAAAACACATCAAAACAATAACATGCATCAAAACACAAAAATACACATCAAAACAATAACATGCATCAAAACACAAAAAACACATCAAAACAATAACATGCATCAAAACACAAAACTACACATCAAAACAATAACATGCATCAAAACACAAAGACACTTCAACACAAAACACATCAAAACAATAACATGCATCAAAACACAAAAATACACATCAAAACAATAACATGCATCAAAACACAAAAATATACATCAAAACAATAACATGCATCAAAACACAAAAATACACATCAAAACAATAACATGCATCAAAACACAAAAATACACATCAAAACAATAACATGCATCAAAACACAAAGGCACTTCAACACAAAACACATCAAAACAATAACATGCATCAAAACACAAAAATACACATCAAAACAATAACATGCATCAAAACACAAAAATATACATCAAAACAATAACATGCATCAAAACACAAAACTACACATCAAAACAATAACATGCATCAAAACACAAAACTACACATCAAGACAATAACATGCATCAAAACACAAAAATACACATCAAAACAATAACATGCATCAAAACACAAAGACACTTCAACACAAAACACATCAAAACAATAACATGCATCAAAACACAAAAATACACATCAAAACAATAACATGCATCAAAACACAAAACTACACATCAAAACAATAACATGCATCAAAACACAAAAAACACATCAAAACAATAACATGCATCAAAACACAAAACTACACATCAAAACAATAACATGCATCAAAACACAAAGACACTTCAACACAAAACACATCAAAACAATAACATGCATCAAAACACAAAAATACACATCAAAACAATAACATGCATCAAAACACAAAAAACACATCAAAACAATAACATGCATCAAAACACAAAACTACACATCAAAACAATAACATGCATCAAAACACAAAGACACTTCAACACAAAACACATCAAAACAATAACATGCATCAAAACACAAAAATACACATCAAAACAATAACATGCATCAAAACACAAAAATATACATCAAAACAATAACATGCATCAAAACACAAAAATACACATCAAAACAATAACATGCATCAAAACACAAAAATACACATCAAAACAATAACATGCATCAAAACACAAAGGCACTTCAACACAAAACACATCAAAACAATAACATGCATCAAAACACAAAAATACACATCAAAACAATAACATGCATCAAAACACAAAAATATACATCAAAACAATAACATGCATCAAAACACAAAAATACACATCAAAACAATAACATGCATCAAAACACAAAGGCACTTCAACACAAAACACATCAAAACAATAACATGCATCAAAACACAAAAATACACATCAAAAAAATAACATGCATCAAAACACAAAAATACACATCAAAACAATAACATGGATCAAAACACAAAGACACTTCAACACAAAACACATCAAAACAATAACATGCATCAAAACACAAAAATACACATCAAAACAATAACATGCATCAAAACACAAAAATATACATCAAAACAATAACATGCATCAAAACACAAAACTACACATCAAAACAATAACATGCATCAAAACACAAAGGCACTTCAACACAAAACACATCAAAACAATAACATGCATCAAAACACAAAAATACACATCAAAACAATAACATGCATCAAAACACAAAGACACTTCAACACAATACACATCAAAACAATAACATGCATCAAAACACAAAGACACTTCAACACAAAACACATCAAAACAATAACATGCATCAAAACACAAAACTACACATCAAAACAATAACATGCATCAAAACACAAAACTACACATCAAAACAATAACATGCATCAAAACACAAAACTACACATCAAAACAATAACATGCATCAAAACTACACATCAAAACAATAACATGCATCAAAACACAAAGACACACTTAATCACAAAACACATCAAAACAATAACATGCATCAAAACACAAAAAACACATCAAAACAATAACATGCATCAAAACACAAAAAACACATCAAAACAATAACATGCATCAAAACACAAAGACACACTTTATCACAAAACACATCAAAACAATAACATGCATCAAAACACAAAAAACACATCAAAACAATAACATGCATCAAAACACAAAACTACACATCAAAACAATAACATGCATCAAAACACAAAAAACACATCAAAACAATAACATGCATCAAAACACAAAACTACACATCAAAACAATAACATGCATCAAAACACAAAAAACACATCAAAACAATAACATGCATCAAAACACAAAACTACACATCAAAACAATAACATGCATCAAAACACAAAACACATCAAAACAATAACATGCATCAAAACACAAAGACACACTTCATCACAAAACACATCAGAACAATAACATGTATCAAAACACAAAGACACACTTCAACACAAAACAAATCAAAACAATAACATGCATCAAAACACAAAGACACACTTCAACACAAAACAAATCAAAACAATAACATGCATCAAAACACAAAGACACACTTCATCACAAAACACATCAAAACAATAACATGCATCAAAACACAAAAATACACATCAAAACAATAACATGCATCAAAACACAAAATTACACATCAAAACAATAACATGCATCAAAACACAAAGACACACTTCATCACAAAACACATCAAAACAATAACATGCATTAAAACACAGACACACTTCAACACAAAACACACCAAAACAATAACATGCATCAAAACACAAAGACACACTTCAACACAAAACACATCAAAACAATAACATGCATCAAAACACAGACACACTTCAACACAAAACACACCAAAACAATAACATGCATCAAAACACAAAGACACACTTCATCACAAAACACATCAAAACAATAACATGCATCAAAACACAAAAATACACATCAAAACAATAACATGCATCAAAACACAAAAATACACATCAAAACAATAACATGCATCAAAACACAAAGACACACTTCAACACAAAACACATCAAAACAATAACATGCATTAAAACACAGACACACTTCAACACAAAACACACCAAAACAATAACATGCATCAAAACACAAAGACACACTTCATCACAAAACACAACAAAACAATAACATGCATCAAAACACAAAGACACACTTCATCACAAAACACAACAAAACAATAACATGGGTCAAAACACAAAAATACAATTCAAAACACAAAAAACATAAAAAAATAACACAATATATAACACAATAAAACACAATCATACACAGTAATGCATTTCAAATCACGACAATACACAATAATACATATCAAAACACAATAATGCACAAAAATACGCTTTAATGCACAACAACATGCTTCAAAACACAATACACAAAAATACATATCAAAACACAATAAAGCAAAAACACACATTCACATTAAAACACAGTAATACACAAAAACGCATCAAAACAATACATAATAATACAAAAAACACAATAAGATGCTTCAAAACACAAAAAATACAGTACACAAAAACACACAACAATGGACAGTAATATGCATGAAAACACAATAATGCACATCCAAACACAGTAACACAAAATAACATGTTTCCAAACACAATAAAAGCACAAAAACACATCAAAAGACAATAAAACGTAATACACAATAACATGCATTGAAACAAAACACACATAATAACATTCATCCTACCACAATAAAACACAGCACAACAAAACAAAGAAACATCAAAACACAAATAAAATGCGATGATACAGAATAACACACAATAAATCACAATAACACACAGTGCAGACGTTACTTTCCGGTGTGGAATGATTGACAGGTCGTGTTTCCTGTGTCTCCGCCCCTCAGCGTGAGGTGAACGGAACGTGTGTCTTAAGTGAAACCTTTTTTTTTTGTTAACAGCCCTCATTTCTCTTCCTGTCTGTCGTCTGCTGTCATTTCATCCCACTTCTTTCTCACACACACACACACACACTGTTTGGTTCGGCTGTTGTAAGGATGATTCTAGCGACTGTGCGTCAACTTCTTTCTGTAAGTGTTTAATTTCTGGGAAGGATTGTTGTGTTTTCGGCTCATCCTCCTGATGCTTGACTGTTATCGTTCACTTCCTGTGCCGTACTGAGCTCTCGCTGTTCTTTATTTCAGATTTAGAATATCGTTGTATTACAATAGCTGTCAAATATTGGGATTCTCCTGCTTACTCTTTCGTATGACTCTTTTCGTTTTTCACATTTTATAATCATCAAAACTATGAAAAAATACAAATGGAAGTATGGGAATGATGTAGTGGACAACACGTCATAGCTAAAATTGCTAATATAGTAGAATAGAATAGTTTTATTTTAGTATTATTTATGCACTTAATATTTATTAATATTTTAGATTTTATTTTAATGTTATTATTTTCTTTTTATATTTAGCTTTAATTAATTTTGATTTCAGTTTAAGTACTTCAAGTTGATCTTTTTTATATCAGTTAGTTGCCAGGACATTATCTGAAGTGTTTTTTATTTTTTATTTTATTTTATTTTAGAGTCCATTTATTTTATTCTATTTTATTTTATTTTAGAGTCCATTTATTTTATTTTATTTTATTTTATTTTATTTTATTTTAGAGTCCATTTTTTATTTTATTTTATTTTATTTTATTTTATTTTAGTTTAGTTTAGTTTAGTTTAGTTTAGTTTAGTTTAGTTTATTTTAGAGTCCATTTATTTTATTTATTTTATTTTATTTCATTTAAAATATACATAAACCAGAAACATTTTTTAATAGTTTAAGTGGACAATAATAACACTGAAAAGAAACATTTTAAATTTATGTTAATATTCTTATTGGTTTAAGCTTTTATGTAATATTAATATTTTATTTCAGCTTCATTTCAATTAACGACAAATGATTTTTTTAATATTTAAAGTTAAGAATAACAATATTGGAATAGAAACAACATTTCAAGTTTTTGTTTTTCAAGTCTACATTTTTAAGTTTTTTAGTTTTTATATTTAATATTTAGATTTATTATATATTTATATAATATTTTATTTCATTTCAATTACCGAAAAATTAGTCAACAGTAATAACACTGGAAGAAAATGAACACTTTAAGTTTCCATTCATATTTTAAAGTTAAAGTTTTTCTTGTAATGTTTATATTTTTTGATTTCATCTTTATTTAATTTACTAAAAATGATTTTCAGTAGTTTTAGTTAACAATGACAATACACTGAAATATAAACACAACAGCAGAATGATGATTCAAGCTCAGTAAGTCTCTAAATGTGTCTCATGATCACATTAACAGACAACACCCTCGTTTTATATTTGCTCTAATGGCTGTCCATTACCCTCTATTAAATGCACTGTATGCATCTATTAAATGATGAATAATTGACAGTGTGTTGGCGGTGTTATTGTGTCTGTAGAGGGCTCTGCTGGAGCAGAAGCAGCGGCGGAAGCGTCAGGAGCCGCTGATGGTCCAGCCGAACTCAGAGGGACGTCCGCGGCGCTCGCGGCCCCGCCGCAGTGAAGAACAAGCGCCGCTCGTGGAGACGCACCTCAGCACTGCCAGTGACATCATCCTAGATGGTGAGATACTTCACCCGAAAATGAAAATTTGCTGTTAATGTGCTCATCACCAGGCCATCCGTGATCCTTCAGTAGAACAGTAAAGAAGATTTTTAGCACAAACTGTGATTCAAACAAAAAAGCACATGCAGGCAACAGAAAATTAATACCCGTGGCTCCTCATGATACTTCGAGGTCTTATGAAGCGAAACGATCAGTCTGTGCAAGAAACTGAACATTATTTACAGCATTGTAATCCAGACAATCAAGAAAACGATCTGATGCTCGGTTCGTGAACAAATGATTCTTTTGAACCGGTTCTTTTTGGTGAACTAGTTGAACCAGAATTAGACTGAAGCGTCTGAATTTGCGGCTGGAGCAACACAGATCTACAAGATACTTAATCAAACTCACTTTCAGATGCTTGACAGTCACTCTTACTCAAAATGAGTCATAATAGGGGCGTATCTGATCCTGTGATGAATGAATCACTCAGCGCTCCACTTCCTCCAGCAGTCACTGAACCGAGAAACTGAACTGAGCATGTGTGAACCGAATACTAGAATGAAGAGGCCAAATGAACACATTCATGGTTTCTCATCGTTTGTGTGAAAAGGTGAGCTGATGAAGACTAGTTCATTCACTTTATACGCTTTAGACACATAAACATCAATGTTTCACACCATTATCGGGTGCTTTAATCATGTAATCGCGTATATGTTACGTCATTGCGTGATTACGCGAACGAACTAGTGAATTGAACCACTTTATTGAAACGAACTGTCTGAAAGAACCAGCTCATGGAAAAAGATTTGAAAAGATTTCCCTGTT
>JANHFF010000203.1:460000-652500 GCA_024542945.1 allo-octoploid hybrid of Carassius auratus x Cyprinus carpio
GAAAATATACAAATAAAATCAAAATGTTAAATATAAATATTAATACTAAAATAAGACTGACAGAGACTGGGGACTTTTCATATCATGATAATTGCTAAAGCTTTTATTACTGAAGTTACAGACACTTATATGTTGTCCTCATAATAAGAAGTTTAATAATTTTACACAAAATGTATAAAGTAAAGAGTGTAAAAAGAACAAAACTATTAAGAACTATAGAGAGTTTATTACTATAAAATCATATTACCAAATGACTGCTGGGGACATTTTAAAAATGTCAAGAATAGCTCACACAGTCTTGTGTGTGATGCTGAAGAGTGTGTGTGTGTGTGTGTGTGAGTGTGTGTGTGTGTGTGTGTGTGTGTCTCAGGAGGTTGTGTGTAAATGGCAGTCCTCGTCTGTTGTTTCTCATCTGCAGCTCTCTAAACTCTGTTTCTCTCAGGACTTTCTGGCAGCATGAACTACGACGAGGCCAGTGAGGATGATGATGGTGATGAAGCTGAAGAGCGAAGCCGATCGCTTTCGCCGAACACAGAGAGCACTCGTCCTGCGTCGGCCTCCAGCACCAAATCCACCACGGTCAGACGGACACAACAATCACCACACAAACAGAGACACATGGACTCTATGCACACTGACTGTCTGCACATTTCTGCTAAAATCTCAGTGCTCCGCGAGCATTGCTATAGTGTGTGTCCCATAGCAACCTCTTTCTGTAACTCTTTTCTATAACTGTCAATTTACAAATAATTACAATATAGTATATTATATATAATAGTAACTATAATAAACATAACATTTTAGTGTATTATATTAAACCGCAATGTTTCAGTGAGTTACAGAAGCTTTAAATAAAAAAAAAAACTAAATAAAAAAATACCATTTCGTTTTCCTAATCAAAATAAAAAAATATACAAATATTAAAAATATACTTAAATATAAAATATATTAATTAAAACAAATAAATAATGGGAAAATAGCTTAAAATAAATAAATAATAAAAGTAGATTAAAATAAATAAATAATGAAAAAGATTAAAATAATAAAATATTACAAATAAAAAGATATAAAAAAAGATTGAAATAAAATGTAAAAAAGTAAATTATTTTTTTTAAATAAACATTAGATTAAAAATATAAATACAATTAAATTAAATGAATTGATTAATAAATAATACAAATTTGATTAAAATAAAAATTAAATGATTTTTTAAAAATAAATAAAGATTAGATTAAAAATATAAATAAAATTAAATGACTTGATTAATAAATAATACAAATTTGATTAAAATAAAAAAGTAAATGATTTTTTAAAAATAAATAAAGATTAGATTAAAAATATAAATACAATTAAAAGAATTAATAAATAATACAAATTTGATTAAAATAATTTAAATAATAAAACGTTTAAAAAAATATAAAAATATTTGAAAACAATTGAAATAAATAATAGATAAAAAAATCTAAATATACAATTAAATTATCTATTTAAAAAATAAATAAATAAATAAATAAAACTAAGTAAGTAATAAAAAAGAGATTAAAATAAATGAATAATAATTAAAAATTGTAATAAATAAATAAAAACACCTTGATAATGGTGGACCATATCAATATTGCTTTGTACTGTTGTGTAACACTGCCTCAAGGTTTAATTTTGTGCTTAATTTTGTGACTTAAAAGCAGAAGCGATTGTGCATAGATAGAATATTAAACTGGAATACGGGAAAGTGTTTCATTCAGTTTGTGAACTTTCCTCATGTTCTCAGAGATAGAGATGAAAATCATGTTGCACCCTGGGGGAATAATTAATGATCTGTTTTCATCAGTGCCTGTTAGAGGACTGAATGTGTGTGTTTTGTCTTCTGTCCCGTCAGGAGTGTCTCCCGCTGGGTTCTCCGTCGGCTGAGGGCTCCTCCATCGAGGTGGATAATCTGGAGGAGTTTGTGCTCCGTCCGGCTCCGCGGGGAGTCACCGTCAAGTGTCGCATCTCACGGGACAAGAAGGGCATGGACCGCGGGCTCTATCCCACGTATTTCATGCACCTGGAGAGAGAAGACGGCAAGAAGGTCTGATCTGAACACATCGTATTCTTCACAATCACGTTTAAACCTCTCTCGCTCAGTCGCTCTCTCTCTCTCTTTTATCAGGTGTTCTTATTGGCCGGACGCAAGAGGAAAAAGAGCAAAACATCCAACTATCTGATCTCTGTAGACGCCACAGATCTGTCCCGTGAGGGCGAGAGCTTCATAGGAAAACTGAGGTGCCTCTCTCGTGTTTTTTGTCTGGTATTAACTCATCTCGACTCAGGAAACGATCGGATCGTGTTTAACACTGTGAACTTACGATCAGTCGGGTGTTTCTGGTTCAGTACAAGATTTGTGACATCCAGTCAGTTACCACAGAAAACTATTTAATCTCATCTCGTTTATTTTAAAGCGTAAATTGTGGTTTCAGCTCTGCATTTTCAATGGAAGCACATGAGCATGCCACTAAATAAAAGGGAGTGTTGGGGGAACGTGAAAAAGTTAGGTATAAAAACAGTAAAATAAAATAAATAAATAGAAATTATTTAAATAAATAAATTAAATAATAATAAATTAAATTCAATAAATAAAAAAGCCCCACAAAATTAGATTACATATATAAAAAAATGAATAAAAATAGTTTAAAATAAAGAAATAATTAAATTAAATTATATAAATTATTACAAATTGTATTAAAATAAATAATAATTGTATTAAAAAAAAATATATATATATATATGATAGATTCCAATAAATAATAATAAATAGGTTAAAATAAAAATATAAGTAATTCAGCTTAGTAGAAAATATGTAATTATTTAATGTAATAGGTACTAGATTTTTTTTTAAATAACATTTTACACATTTTATTTTTTTACAGTATAAATATTTATACATTAAAATTTTTAGCTGCTTTTTGAATTATAGGATGGTGCTTAAAACACTGAAAACTCATTATATATATATATATATATATATATATTTTTTTTTTACTGAATAATTAATGTGCTTTATTAAAAACACATTTCACGTTTTTTGTCCTTTTAACCCTTCGCTGCCCAACTCCACGACTGAAAGCACATTTTGGTTGAGCTGATGTTCTGCCTCAGATGCTGTCTGTAGATCACGAGCTGATGATGTTCAGTGTTCACCGCAGGTCTAATCTGATGGGAACCAAGTTTACTGTGTACGATAACGGCACGAATCCCTCGAAAAACCCCGGAGCGCTGCTGGAGGAGACCAACACACGGCAGGAGCTCGCCGCCATCTGCTACGTCAGTGTCTCTGTTCCTCTCTGTTTCTGAGTGGTTTGCACACTTCTTATTGTTGTGTGTGTGTGTGTGTGTGTGTTTTTTAGGAGACCAATGTTCTGGGCTTCAAAGGGCCGCGGAAGATGACCGTCATCATTCCTGGGATGAACATGAATTTCGAGCGGGTTCCGGTTCGGCCGGCGTGTGTGAGTGTCTCCGCTCGCAGCTGTCAATCAAATCATCTCGATGAGCGCAGCAGCTGATGTGTGTGTGTGTGTGTGTGTGTGTGTGTTTCA
Organism: allo-octoploid hybrid of Carassius auratus x Cyprinus carpio; assembly: GCA_024542945.1. Classification (NCBI taxonomy): domain Eukaryota; kingdom Metazoa; phylum Chordata; class Actinopteri; order Cypriniformes; species allo-octoploid hybrid of Carassius auratus x Cyprinus carpio. The sequence goes on from JANHFF010000203.1 coordinate 463,573, forward strand.
GGAGCAGGAGTCTCTGCTGAATAAATGGCAGAATCACTCTCTGGAGAATCAGATCGAGCTGCACAATAAAGCGCCGGTGTGGAACGACGACACGCAGTCCTACGTGCTCAACTTCCACGGCAGAGTCACGCAGGCCTCCGTCAAGAACTTCCAGATCGTCCACGACAACGACCGTAAGTCACCTCAGAGCTCAGACAGTGTCAAAGACATACACACGTATACATATACATACATATACACACATATATATATATATATATATATATATATATATATATATATATATATATATAAAAAATGTGTGTGTGTATATATACATAGATGTATTTTTATGAGAAATATTTTGAGATCATATTCAAAATATAGATTTTTCTTTTTATATTTTCTGTTTTAATTTTAATGTTAGTTGAATTGTTAGTAATTTTTAAGTTTTTTTATTTTACTTTTAAATACGTATATAATTTGTATTACTTTTTATTTCAATTTTAGTTTATTTTTGCACCACGTATAGATAATATTTAGAATTTGTTTATATTTTTCTATTTTCTTTTTAATTTGAGTTGAAGTGTTAGTAATTTTGAAGTAGTTGTAGTCATTTTTCTTTTTTCTTTTTTTAAAATAAGTATCCAGTTTTTATTTTTATTTCCTTATATTTCAGTTTTAGTTTTAGTTATTTTCGTAAATCACGTTAAACTAAATGAAAATGAGAAATTTTGCCTCTTTATTTTCTTTTTTCCTTTTAATTTTAGTTGAAGTATTAATAATTTTAAAGTTCATTCTTATTTTTTGTTATTTTTCTAATATGTATATCATTTTTTATTTCAGTTTTAGTTTGTTATTTTAGTACATCAAGTCAAACTTAATGAAAATGAGATGTTTCCTTTTTATTTTCATATTTTCTTTACTCTATTTTTTATTTTAGTTAAAATATCTGTAATTTTAAAGTTATTTTAGTAATGTAAAATAAATTGTAAAATTTTTGTTTTTATTAATTTTTATTTCAGTTTTTGTTATAGTTATTTTAAAACATCACATTAAACTAAATGAAAATGAGAAATGTTGGCAATTAGCTGAAATAAAATAAGTTAATAATTAACTTTGTACCAAATTACAATTAAAAAGAGCAAAAACACTGTATATATGATTATTTAAATGAAGAAATCTAATCAGAATGATATCATATATTGCCTTCTTCATGTAATGGACTTTTCCAGGTAGGTTTCTCATGCTCAGCATTTAAGGTTTGTCTTTCGGTTTTGTTCTGTTGTTGTGATCGTGTGCTGTTGTGTTTTCAGCCGACTACATCGTGATGCAGTTTGGACGTGTGGCGGAGGACATCTTCACTCTGGACTTTAACTACCCCATGTGTGCCCTGCAGGCCTTTGCTATCGGCCTGTCCAGCTTCGACAGCAAACTAGCCTGCGAGTGACCACGTGACACACACACACACACACACACACACACACACACACACACACACACACACACACAGGCTCTTCACTCAGGACACTAGAGCACAATTGTCCTCACCGCGTCTCCAGTGTGTCCGAGGATTTGTGCTATATCACAATAATTAAAAATAAAAGGACCAAATTAATTATTTTGTAAAGGAAACACATCGAATCTTTAACTTTTTACTACATGAAATAACTGACAAGATGATCCTGCAACTTATTTCCCCGGTTTCTTTTTCCGAAAAAGAGAAGATTCGCTGGATTTATGCTTTAATGGACCACTAGAAAAGAAAACTGAGGGATATTCTGAAACGGAGAGAGATATTTTATTTAGGCTTTTTATGATGTTTCCGTGATGTTTTGTAAATGTCTGATGGATACGAAGAGTATGTTGTTACAGAGAATCTCACACAAACTCTTTCAGAACATTTTCAGATCAGATTTTTATTGAAACTTGTTTCTGCCACGGGATAAAAAATAAAAAAGGTAACTGTGACACTTTTTTCCACACAATTGTGAGTTTTTATATCACAATTCAGCATTAATGTCTCACAGTTCTGCATTTCTGCATTTATATCTTGCAATTCTGCGCTTATATCTCACATTCTGTTTATATCTTGCTATTCTGTTTATATCGCACAATTCTGAGTTTTATATCGCACAGCTCTGATTATTTTGCACAATTCTGAGTTTATATCTTGAAATTCAGATTTTTTCCTCAAAATTCTGAATTGCAAAAATTTTTTTATTTTTTTTTACATTTTTAATTTTATTTTTATTTTTTATCCCGAGGAGGAAACAAGCTTCCTTAAAGTTCACCACTGAAATTAAAAGAAATAATTAAGAAATTATATTTTGCATTCAGAAAATTAAACAAAAAAATCATGTAATAGACCAACTGGGAATTACAGTAAATTATCCAGATGCATTATGGTAGTGAAAGATTTCATATCTAAAATTGCCTTTTTCTTTTATTTTCTTTTTTTTTTTTTTATCAAGGTGATTTGTGTCCTTGATGTATTATCATGAGATTTACATTTTTTATTTGGACGGACGATGCTGATGTATTTTTTTTGCATGTTTGAATCTGACATTTTTAACACTTTCTGTTTTTAAAGTTAGTCCGTTATTTGTCTTTTCACTTGTCTTTGCTCACCAAAAATCCCTGAGGAAACACATTGCATGTTAATAAATGAGGAGAAGCGCTGGACTCTTTGTTAACGTTTAAAAACTGACACACACTTCCGGTTCTTACCGCTGCTGCATGGCTGACTTAACACATGGCTGTAGTGTAAATAGTGCCTGAATGCTGGGTCACAGAAGAGCGTTTACATCCTGAGAAACTGTTGAAAAAAGGGAAGCTCAAGCACCTTTGTTCCTGTTCAGTGTGTTTCCTATTGATATGATTGATGTGTGTTGATATTCCTCATATGTTGTGTGTCTGATATATATATCCAAAAAGCTAAATATTTTTCTTTTCATTTTGAACCAATAACCTGTTTGCACATACTGTATTTTATGATGACACTGTTGGTAGAAATACAGTAATTAAAAGTCATAAATATGAAAAAAACAAATGCATTACTGTTGATCCTGATCATGTGACACATGGGATTAAAACTACATAAGGCCTTAGCTTATATAGAGCATAGACTGTTGACTGTCAAAAAAATAAAATAAATAAAAACCTTTAACATATATACAGTACAGGTCAAAAGTTTGGAAACATTACTATTTTTAATGTTTTTGAAAGAAGTCTCTTCTGCTCATCAAGCCTGCATTTATTTGATCAAAAATACAGAAAAAACAGTAATATTGTGAAATATTATTACAACTTAAAATAATAGTTTTCTATTTGAATATACTTTGAAAAAATAATTTATTCCTGTGATGCAAAGCTGAATTTTCAGCATCATTACTCCAGCCTTCAGTGTCACATGTAACATCCAGTCTATCACATGATCATTTAGAAATCATTCTAATATTCTGATTTATTATGAGTGTTGGAAACAGTTCTGCTGTCTAATATATTTGATGAATAAAAGGTTAAAAAGAACTGCATTTATTCAAAATAAAAAAAAATTCTAATAATATATATTCTAATAATATATTTTCTTTACTATCACTTTTTATCAATTTAACACATCCTTGCTGAATAAAAGTATTGATTTTATTTAAAAAAGAAAGAAATTACTGACCAGTAGTGTATATTGTTATTACAAAATATTTATATTTTAAAAACATAGCTTCTTTTTTTTACTTTTTATTCATCAAAGTATCCTAAAAAAGTATCACATGTTCTGAAAAAATATTAAGCAGCAGAACTGTTTCCAACTTTGATAATGAATCATCATATTAGAATGATTTCTAAAGGATCATGTGATAATGATCCTAAAAATTCAGCTTTGCATCACAGAAATAAATGATCATTGAAAGTATAATACATTTAAAAACAATTATTTTAAATTGTAATAATATATCACAATATTAAATTTTTTTTCTGTATTTTTGATCAAATAAATGCAGGCTTGATGAGCAGAAGAGACTTCTTTCAAAAACATTAAAACTAGTAATGTTTCCAAACTTTTGACCTGTACTGTATATATTCAATAAGATGGAGATACGAAATGTGCTTTCAGAAATGTCTATAGGAAGTTTTCGGGAGAAATCTATTTAGTCTTAATTCTTTACGCTGTTGTTAGCCGAGCACAGGTAGCCAAAAGTCAGTTATTTAAGGTTAAAATTTATTTACAAACCTCTAATGTTTTTTTGTGTGATACATTTGTGATATTTACATATAATAAAGTGATCATTTAAGACAGTGTTTAGGTATTGTTAATATTCCGTCAAAATATTCCGAAATTTACTGTTAAATTGATTAACACTCTACATTGTGAAAAATGAGTGATAGTAGAAGTTGCTTAACGTATGCTGTTATTTTTTTTGAAAAGATTCACTGGAAAGAGTCTCTGCAGCCCTTGGAGAATATGAAGCTGGTTACATTGACAAACACCCCCAGGTAGCCTAGGCATATTTATGACAGCTTATGGTTTACTTGTATTCATAGCCTGAGAGTTTAATCAGAGCAGATATTTCAGGAATGTGTCATCCTCCACAATACAACACCATCCAACAATCAGCTGCCAGAGGTGACGGCACCATTCAATATTATCACATTAGTACACCAATTAGTCTTTATTTATTATTTTCACTTATAATCACATTAAAATTTGTTATATTTATAATGCTTCACCCTATACACGTAAACATTACATGATTAAATAATTACTTAGCTTGATATACAGTGGCCCTAAAAAGATTATCTTGACACAAAACACAACGTTTGTAAAAGAAATGTTGTGTTGTGGTTTACAGTTTTTGTTTATTTGAAATGAAAATGTTAAGTGGGCTGACTGTATCTTCAGTACAGAAATATGGGAACACTTTCTCTGGAAATCCACCAGTGTAGGTGCACAGAATCCTGTTTCTGAAAGGGTCGATGAACCTCAGCTCTCCTTCATCAAAGTCCAGATGCAGTCGGATGATATTTGGCCTCTCATTGCTGTTAATATTGCTGACAGGATCATTTCCTTGCTTGTATGTAGCATTCATGTAATGAAAACACCAGAAATGTTTCTTCGGATACAATTTGTAATATTTTTTGCGGTTCACTGTTTCCGCCACCACTCCCAGCGTCCAGTGGCTGTTGTTTTTCACCTCCACGTCCCAGCAGTGCACACCTGAGCTGAAGCCCTGTGTGGCCAGCACTCCCACATACATTCTCTCTGGGTTATCAAGCACAATTTTATTTTCCACGTACTGAACACTGGTGCAATCCTGTGACACCAGCAGTTTACTGGATGCTGTGTCTGGGTCCAGAGTCACAGGAGCTGTTAAAACACAGATGACCGTAAACTACAGAGCTTTTCATTGGACAACCTTTCTTTGGGTAAAATACATTGGGTATTTTCAATAATCGCTGGGATCAGATCATATATATTCATGATGCTTAATAGAACATTCCAGAATCACACACAAGCTCTTAATATCATATTACATCCATCGCTATATATAAACACCTTATAGGTTTTCAACTTGTTACTCGTCATGAAAATAGCCAAAGATTCTGATGTTAAAACATCAACCAATCATCAGTCAATATCAGTGGACTACTACCAATGAAAAATGTTTGCATACTGTAGATCAGGGTTGGGGAACTCCGGTCCAGGAGAGCCGCAGCCCTGCAGAGTTCAGCTCCAACCCTAATTAAAACTCACCTGCCTGTAGCTTTCTAGTAACCCTTCAGACCGTGATCAGCTTGTTCAGGTGTGTTTGATTAGGGTTGAAGCAAATCTCTGCAGGGCTGCAGCTCTCCAGGACCAACGTTCGTTGGCGTAGATAAATTATGTACACAATCTAAGCAGACATTGTCACTTACGCTGTTCCACAATGTTCTGCATTTTGACCCATGTGGTGAAGATCACTGTCTGAATGGGATAGTGTTGATATTCCTGTAGTTCAGGGATTGTGTTTGCTACTGATGGGTGTTGGAGTCTGTGTAGATAAACAGTAAGATATTTGGTGTTCGCTGGGTAAAATAGGATTGCAGCTGTAACCAAATGCTAACTGGGTAAGACTCACCTTATTAAAGTATTGCTGTAATTCTGAATGAGAAATAAAAAAGCAATTAGTGTTTAGTCATGAAGTTGAGCAAACATTGATCATGAACATTGATTATCAGATACGCATGCTTCAGATTACAGCTCTCTGATTGACTTTTGTCTTTGGCTTTATGTGAATCGTTGAGTATTTGATCTGTACCTGGAGAAATGTGATGTTTTCAGCTTCTATGTCCTGCCAGACGGCTGCCATCCTCTCAGACAGATCTGATATCTGTGCGGAGAGCTCCTTCATTCTGGCCTGGAGTTTCTCATCTTGAAGTTTCGTTTCTTTATGCAAGGATCTGATCTGTTTCTCTTCCTCGTCTCTCAGAAACTGATGGAGCTTCTCAAATTCCTCCTTTATCTGGTTTTCATCCTTACTAGTGCATTCCTGAAATGGTTTAAGCGTTTCTGTTAACAATGTAAAAGTGCACTACTGATTACAAAACTAACGGTGTGTTCAAGTCATGTTGGAATGATTGTAGACTTCCTAATTCATAAATACAGGTGCTGGTCATATAATTAGAGTATCATCAAAAAGTTGATTTATTTCACTAATTCCATTCAAAAAGTGAAACTTGTATATTATATTCATTCATTACACACAGACTGATATATTTCAAATGTTTATTTCTTTTAATTTTGATGATTATAACTGACAACTAAGGAAAATCCCCAATTCAGTATCTCAGAAAATTAGAATATTGTGAAAAGGTTCGATATTGAAGACACCTGGTGCCACACTCTAATCAGCTAATTAACTCAAAACACCTGCAAAGGCCTTTAAATGGTCTCTCAGTCTAGTTCTGTAGACTACACAATCATGGGGAAGACTGCTGACTTGACAGTTGTCCAAAAGACGACCATTGACACCTTGCACAAGGAGGGCAAGACACAAAAGGTCATTGCAAAAGAGGCTGGCTGTTCACAGAGCTCTGTGTCCAAGCACATTAATAGAGAGGCGAAGGGAAGGAAAAGATGTGATAGAAAAAAGTGTACAAGCAATAGGGATAACCGCACCCTGGAGAGGATTGTGAAACAAAACCCATTCAAAAATGTGGGGGAGATTCACAAAGAGTGGACTGCAGCTGGAGTCAGTGCTTCAAGAACCACTACGCACAGACGTATGCAAGACATGGGTTTCAGCTGTCGCATTCTTTGTGTCAAGCCACTCTTGAACAACAGACAGCGTCAGAAGCGTCTCACTTCAAAAAGGACTGGACTGCTGCTGAGTGGTCCAAAGTTATGTTCTCTGATGAAAGTAAATTTTGCAATTCCTTTGGAAATCAGGGTCCCAGAGTCTGGAGGAAGAGAAGAGAGGCACACAATCCACGTTGCTTGAGGTCCAGTGTAAAGTTTCCACAGTCAGTGATGGTTTGGGGTGTCATGTCATCTGCTGGTGTTGATCCACTGTGTTTTCTGAGGTCCAAGGTCAACACAGCCGTATACCAGGAAGTTTTAGAGCACTTCATGCTTCCTGCTGCTGACCAACTTTATGGAGATGCAGATTTCATTTTCCAACAGGACTTGGCACCTGCACACAGTGCCAAAGCTTCCAGTACCTGGTTTAAGGACCATGGTATCCCTGTTCTTAATTGGCCAGCAAACTCGCCTGACCTTAACCCCATAGAAAATCTATGGGGTATTGTGAAGAGGAAGATGCGATATGCCAGACCCAAGAATGCAGAAGAGCTAAAGGCCACTATCAGAGCAACCTGGGCTCTCATAACACCTGAGCAGTGCCACAGACTGATCGACTCCATGCCACGCCACATTGCTGCAGTAATTCAGGCAAAAGGAGCCCCAACTAAGTATTGAGTGCTGTACATGCTCATACTTTTCATCTTCATACTTTTCAGTTGGCCAAGATTTCTAAAAATCCTTTCTTTGTATTGGTCTTAAGTAATATTCTAATTTTCTGAGAGACTGAATTGGGGATTTTCCTTAGTTGTCAGTTATAATCATCAAAATTAAAAGAAATAAACATTTGAAATATATCAGTCTGTGTGTAATGAATGAATATAATATACAAGTTTCACTTTTTGAATGGAATTAGTGAAATAAATCAACTTTTTGATGATATTCTAATTATATGACCAGCACCTGTATGAACTTCCCAAGAGGACTTGAACATGCCATAACCACATACCTTACTGAGCTCAACCTGTTTGACACAGCTCTCGTGTGCTTTCTTGAGGTTACCGAGTGTCACCTTCAATCTGTCCGTTTGTGTCTTGAGATCCTCCTAGAATTACAGGATAAACTCGTAATAATGAGGCTTGACGATGTCAAGTGTCAATCAGATCAGATTCCAAACTCCACGTACCTTTAAAATCCCAGTAGCCTCGTCGACAGGAGAACACTTGTGATCTTCGTGCTTCTTTGATGTGTAACAGACCACACAGATGGGCTGCTGGTCCACAAAGCAGAAGAGTTTGAACTTTTCTTCATGCTCTGGACAAACGTCTCTTGAAACAGCTGAGGGTTTTCTCTTCTTGAAGGTCTCACAGAGTGCTCTGAATGCCAGGCTCTTGGTGGGCTCGTCCTGAGAGCATTCCTTCCGACAGACCGGACACTGCGGCACATCCCGAGTCATCCAGAAACGCTGGAGACATTTCTCACACAAACTGTGGCTACATTTCAAAGTGACCGGATCGGTGAAGACATCACAACAGATGAGACATGTCAGATCCTCTTCCAGGAAGGACAAAGCGTCTGCCATGACTGAAGTCAGTTCTCAGCCAATAGAAGTTCCAACTGAAACTGCAGTAATAGTAATGGCTGCTTTATGTACTTTCTTACTGGAGATGCTGTAAGACCTGCTTTACCTCTCACCAAACCCAACCCTTTCATTTCTTTTACTTAACTTTCATTTACGTAGAAGATTTATCAACTCCTCCCTCCAGGATATCATATTACAAAGAATAACAACCAGGAAATGATCACATAGTGCGTCTGCACCTGCTTAGCATGAAGTCATTCTTAAATTAGAGCATACATTTTACATTTGGCGATAAGCAAATAATAGCAAGTTTGCAACTGACTTGTTTTCTTAATTTGGTTGATTGTATGTTTGGTTGAATGCACACACTCATAATCTCAGAATGCCCAAGCAATGATGTCTTGTGACAACTCCTGCACCGATTACATACGTTTAAGTTTAATAGTGCAGTGTATCAATATTTACTGTAGTAATTATTTACTGTCCATGTGTGATAGAACTAGGCAGATGTCCTGAGGATGTATAAATGATTATAGAGTTTTAATTTCTCAACTATCATTTTAATGTCAGTGACCACAGAGTAGGAGAAAAGATCTGAGTTGTATAAAATTGTCACTAGATGGCGGCTGTCACTGGTAGATTTGTCAAGCACTGTTGCACTGTTGTGATGGTATGTTGGTGTGTTTTCATCGTGATGCAGTTTGGACGTGTGGCGGATCTTATCTCTGGACTTTGACTACCCCATGTGAGCCCTGTAGACTTTTATTATCGGCAAAGAGTATTAGGGAGAATCAGTTTAGAGTCAGATTTCTATGGAAGCTTGTTTCCTCAACTGGATGAAAAAATAAAAAGGGTAATTTCAACTTTTTTTTTTTCTTGTGTTTACATCTCACAGTTCAGTGTTTTGTTTCATCCATGGCTTTTAGAAACTTTTTCTCTCACAATTGTGAGTTTGTATCTCACAATATGGACTTTTCTTCAAAGAATTGCACGTTTATAGCTTGCAATTCTGTTTTTGTGTCTCAGGATTGTGAGATATAAACTCAGAATTGCAAGAATAAACTGAGTTTCATCAGAGCAGGTGTTCCAGGTATGTGCCGTCCTCCATACTTGCGATATCAGAAAGGAGGAAATGCCACCAGGTTGAGGTTGAGTCCATTACCCAGGACCAATCAGCTGGCAGAGATCATGCCACCACACTGCATTTCACTTGCAATTCAGTAATATCACATCGGTACACCAAATAGTCTTTATTGCTTTTTACATTGATAATCACATTAAACTCTGCCTTATTAATGCATCATCATTTGTACTGAAACATTGCATGATTAAATAATCACATTGATGGACATACAGTGACCCCAAAAAAGCATTTGGACACTTAAGCCATACTTAATTTATGATGGTCATTTCAGTTAAAGGAAAAAAAAAAAATCAAAATCAAATACCTTTTTGTTTTAAAGAAAGATCGACAAATGCACAAGACATGTGCACATGGCTATTTATGGTGTTCAGCATTCACTTGTCATGTTAGTTTTGGTTTAGATGTTTAGTGTGTTTGATGGGAAAAGATTCAGTGGTGTGTCCACATCTTCAGTACAGAAATATGGGAACACTTTCTCTGGAAATCCACCAGTGTAGGTACACAGACTTCTGTTTTTGGAAGGGTCGATGAATCTCAGCTCTCCTTTGTCAAAGTCCAGCTGCAGTCGGATGATATTTGGCCTTTCATTGCTATCAATATCGCTGACAGGTTTTTTACCTTTCTTGTATTTACCATTCACATTACGAAAACACCAAAAGCGATTTTTTGCATTCATTTTACATTTTTTTTTTTGCGGTTCACTGTTTCCCCCATCACTGCCAGTGTCCAGTTGTTGTTATCACCCACCTCTGTGTCCCAGCAGTGCACACCTGAGCTGAAGCCCTGTGAGGCCAGCACCCCGTCATGCAGCTTTTTTGTGTTATCAAACACATCCAGTTTCATTTCTACGTACTGAACACTGGTGCAATCCTGTGACACCAGCAGTTTACTGGATGCTGTGTCTGGGTCCAGAGTCACAGGAGCTGAAACACAGATGACTGTAAAATGCAGAGCCTTTCATCAGTCAATACCACTGCACTACCACCCATGTGTTTGTGTTTAGTTCTTTATAGACTTACCATCATGTTGTTCCAAACCTGTATGCTGTCATTTTTTTTCTGTTGCACACAGTAAAAGTGGATGGTGACTAGTGGCTTGGTCCAAAAAGACAGAAAAAGAGTTGTAAAACATGTAAAAAGCATTCACGTTCTTTTAGAACTCGTTATTACAACTGAGCTTTTACTCGTATGACCACTAAAACGTCACCTGGTTACGCTTAAAATGACGGTGGCTTCAGCAATAAAATGTAGTTGATCAGTTATTTTGTAATATTTCTGATAATTTTTTTTTTCATTTGTGTTTCATGGAAAAAAATAACAGCATACAATCTAAGCAGGTGTCTAAGAAGATGCTATTACTTACGCTGTTCAACGAGGTTCTGCATTTTGACCCATGTGGTGAAGATCACTGTCTGAATGGGATAGTGTTGATATTCCTGTAGTTCAGGGATTGTGTTTGCTACTGATGGGTGTTGGAGTCTGTGTAGATAAACAGTAAGATATTTGGTGTTCGCTGGGTAAAATGGGATTGCAGCTGTAACCAAATGCTAACTGGGTAAGACTCACCTTTTTAAACTATTGCTGTAATTCTGAATGAGAAATAAAAAAGCAATTAGCGCTCAGTTGTGTGGTTGAGCAAATGTCAGTAACATTGATCATCAGATACGCATGCTTCAGAGTACAGCTCTCTTATTGACTTTTGTCTTTGGCTTTATGTGAATCGTTGAGTATTTGATCTGTACCTGGAGAAATGTGATGTTTTCAGCTTCTATGTCCTGCCAGACGGCTGCCATCCTCTCAGACAGATCTGATATCTGTGCGGAGAGCTCCTTCATTCTGGCCTGGAGTTTCTCATCTTGAAGTTTCGTTTCTTTATGCAAGGATCTGATCTGTTTCTCTTCCTCGTCTCTCAGAAACTGATGGAGCTTCTCAAATTCCTCCTTTATCTGGTTTTCATCCTTACTAGTGCATTCCTGAAATGGTTTAAGGAGGTTTAATCCTTTGTTTAAGGGATAGTTCACCCAAAAATGAAAATATGCCATCCATTTACTCACCCTCAGGCCATCCAAGTGCGAAACGTTGATGTTTTACATATCTAAAGCATATAAAGTTAATAAACTAGTCTTCATCAGCTCACCGTTTTACATAATTAATGAGAAACTATAAAAATGTTCATACAAGTGTTCAGTTCACACATGCTCATATCAGCAGCTCGTTGGTTTCTCGGTTCAGTGACTGTTGGAGGAACTGAAGTGCTGAGTGATTCATTCATCACAGGATCAGATACGCCACTATTTTGACTCATTTTGAGTAAGAGTGACTGTCAAGCATCTGAAAGGGAGTTCTGATTGAGTAACTTGTAGATCTGTGTTGCTCCAGCCGCAAACTGTTCCAGATGCTTCAGTCTAATTTGGTGAACTGATTTCGTGAACCAAACATCACTCTGTTTGCCGTAGGGCTCTGGATTACAGATAATAATGTTCTAAATAATGTTCAGTTTCTTGCACAGACTGATCGTTTTGCTTCATAAGACTTTAATGTATCGTCAGGAGCCAAGGGTATTAAGTTTTCGTTGATATGCGCTTTTTTTTTTTTTTACTCTCAAAGTGACGTAGCTGCTGACTTGCATTGTATGAATCACCAAGCATCACAGTTTCAGCTAAAAATCTTTATTACTGTTCCACTGAAGAAAGTCACATGCATCTTGATTGGCCAAATTTCCATTTTGGGTGAACTTTCCTTTTAACTTGACCTAAATCTTCACTACTTATTACAACACTAACCACATACCTTACTGAGCTCAGCCTGTTTAACACAGCTCTCGTGGGCTTTCTGGAGGTCACCGAGTGTCACCTTCAATCTGTCCATTTGTGTCTTGAGATCCTCCTAGAATCACAGGATAAACTCGTAATAATGAGCTTGACGATGTCAAAAGTCAATCAGATCAGATTCCAAACTCCACGTACCTTTAAATTCCCAGCAGCCTCGTCAACAGGAGAACACTTGTGATCTTCGTGCTTCTTTGATGTGTAACAGACCACACAGATGGGCTGCTGGTCCACAAAGCAGAAGAGTTTGAACTTTTCTTCATGCTCTGGACAAACGTCTCCTGAAACAGCTGAGGGTTTTCTCTTCTTGAAGGTCTCACAGAGTGCTCTGAATGCCAGGCTCTTGGTGGGCTCGTCCTGAGAGCATTCCTTCTGACAGACCGGACACTGCGGCACATACCGAGTCGTCCAGAAACACTGGAGACATTTCTCACACAAACTGTGGCTACATTTCAAAGTGACCGGATCGGTGAAGACATCACAACAGATGAGACATGTCAGATCTTCTTCCAGGAAGGACAAAGTGTCTGCCATGATGCAGTAGAGACACTTGACCAATAAACGTTCTGACAGGAATTGTAAAGAGGCAGACAGTAGCTCTACTTCTAAAACCCCATAAATTGTACTTTGAACTACTTTTGGAGATATTGTGAAACCTACTTTATCTTTCCCTCACACATTTCAGTCCGTTAACTTTCATTTCACTAGAAGCTTTAATAAACAACTCCTCCCTCCAGAATATCACATGATAGCCAATAACAGTCACATGGAGCAACTGCACCTGTTCAGCTTAAAGTCTTCCTTAAACTGGGCTGTACATTTTACATTAGGATATTAGAAGCTACTAGTTAGTTTTCTTAATTTGGTTTACTATATTTTATAAAACAAGATTTCTATGAAGTAATGTACTTATGATTAAACTAAGTTTAATAGTGCAGTGCACCAATATTTAGTAGTTTATTAGTGTCCAACCAGGCGAATAATGACAGGATATCATTTCTGAGCTATTATTTTAAGTCAGCAGGGGCTGAAGTGGGAGAAAAGAGCTGAATTGAATAATAACACTAGAGTCACTAGATGGCAGTATGCATCCATGTAATTTGACTTTAGGATATTACAAGGCATTTCAAATCATTTCATATTTGATTTTCTTTAAAATAAATTCAAAAACCCACTTGTGGGTCCCAAACAATGGCACTTTTTTTTTCCTGGTGTACAAAAAGAAGTTGATTGTAGCTAAATTCTCTGCGTTCATGTGTGCGTTTCCTTTTATTTCATTAGCTTGTTTTTCTCCAGCATATGGTGTCTAAGAGTCCTACAGCTAAACGAAGATCAGTTCATTGCATGGCACTTATTAATCACAGTGGGGCCCTGCAGCTGCTGTTTCTACACTCTCATATGCTTAAAAGGTTAGTTCAGGCAAAAAAGAAAACTTTACTCTCCTTCATATCCTTGACTATGATCTGTTGTTGCATGTAAAATAACCATGCAAAAATTTCTCCTCTTGTTTTCCTCAAGGGATAAAAACAGCACACAGGTTTGGAATGACAAGGTTGAGTAAATAATGACATCATTTCCTTTATGATGTCAACTTTTCCTTTAATAAACAGAAAAAACAAGAGATATAGAGTGATATATTACACAGACAAGAGTAAGCGACAGCCAGAAAGACAGATCGGAGGCAGGAGCTGTGATATTTGAGGGGCCCAGGTGTTTTTGTGTGCGCTCATCTCCCAGGGCTCTCATGTACTGTCTGCGGCGCTTCATCCATGTGGGACGCGGCACTGCATCAAATCCTCTACAGCGCTGCTGCAATTTGTTTGTTCACCAATATTGTCAATGTCAGTTTTCCTCCCGTCTTTCACGCTGTCTCTCTCTCAAACAGTCCTTACATCAGAACCTCTGTCCAAACTGCAGTGAGACAAGCACTGCAAGAGCTTTCAGTCCAAGGTAAACTGCTCTGGGATGCTTTATGGTATATATGGAATTGTCATTTTCCATTAAAAAAAAAAATGTTTTTCACTTTGATCCTTATCTGTTAAAGCAATAGTTTGTCCAAAATAATCTTCACTCTTCAAAATAAAGAGGGTTTTTGCAGCAAAGCCATAGAAGAACCGTTTTGGGTTCCTTAGAGAATCTGTTCTTAAAAGAGCCATTTCTTTTTCCACTATAAAGAACTTTTAGTGAAAAGACTCCATGGTTGTTAAAGGTTCTTCGTTATGAATTTTATTTTTAAGAGTGTTCTGTTATTATTTACTTTCAAACCCATAAAAAGTTGCATTAAGATTGTTTTATGTTTAATAGTAAAAAAGTGCATGGGTTTGAAACGACAGGAGGTGTGTGTGTGTGTGTGTTCATTACTCACTACTGTGTGTGCTCTTGGATGGGTTAAATGCAGAGCACAGATTCCGAGTATGGGACACCATACTTGGCTACACATCAGTTCACTTATAAAATTTGATAGAATATAGATAATCTATCTTATAAATTAATTATACCATGTCAAAAGGCTTCTTTGCATGTCCTCCACGTTTGTAGTGGCGAACCTCGGTGTATGCGTAATGGGTGCATCTCATTTCAGCTTTCACACATGAATTCAGACCATCGCAGAAATTGGATTAAATGCACAATTTCACCAGATGCACCAGAGTTGCTTACAAAGTGCCAGTCACCTTTTCAGCTGATGTCTCATCTCTTTGTCGAACAGTGGGACATAAAGACAAACAGACCATCAATGCCAAGGGCAAAGACACAAAGTTTTCTTGAAAGAGCTCTTGATATGCAGGTGCATCTGTCCAGGTTGTTGTGGGTAATGGAATACTTCAAAACAGGCACACATTCATATCTAATTCTGGTCATGTCTAACATAAAAAGTAAACCTGAGATGAGAAAAAAATTCACCCAGGCATGAAAATGTTCTCACCCTCGAGCTATCCAAGATGTAGCTGAGTTTGTTTCTTCATCAGATTTTGAGAAATGTAGCATTGCATCAGTGTCTCAGCAATGCATCCTCTGCAGTGAATGGGTGCCGTCAGAATGAGAGTCTAAACAGCTGATTAAAAACATCACAATAATCCACACCACACCAGTCCATCAGTTAACGTTTTGTGATTTTTCATTTTTGAGTGAATTATTCCTTTAATGCGTCAGTTGTTTCTCCTAGACAGCAGTGAAATCCATCAGCAGCTGAGTCGGGAATAAAACACATTGTTCAAAATAAGACCAGGAATGTGTCAAACATGCGACTTGAGCAATATAGTGTTCCTCTGGTGGATGTTATATGGATTTTGACCAAACCCTGAGACGGCCAGTGTTCACCAGCATATAAAGCTGCAGAATCATGCTTTTTAAAGGTGTAACATCAATTCAGGAAAACGGAGATGACAGCAGCGCAATTGAGCCGAATCGCTCACCTGTGCAATCTTACCTGTCTTTCAAAAATACGTTTGTAGGTTGTGTTCAGGAGATTAATTTGTACCTAGAAATGCCTCACATTGTTTTTGTTTGTTTTTTTTCTTCTAGGGCAATATAGAGAAACTCATGTTCTGTGCCGGCGGGATGGAGAAACGAACAGGATCTCTGGGAGCACGTGGAGATTGGGTTCCAGAGCTCACGCTCACTCAGCTGCTACTGTAGCGCTGTCAGTCTGGAGACAGGACACACGCACACAATCAGGTACAGAGTGATGAATTTCAACATCAAAGCGGACACAGAAACACACACACACACACGTACACATGCAATTATACTTAAAGCTGCTCTAAGCAATTTCTGTGCCACCGGCGGCACCAAACCAAACTGGATTCTTATGTTTTTCTGAAGCAAATTGCTTACAGGCACAAGTGAAAAGGCTCCATACATGTCTCTGTAGATATGGCTCGGTGTACGCAAGTATTTTTTTCACTTACATTTATCCACTAAGTGAAAATGGTCAGACTCATCTTTTTAAAAAATAATAACACGCCTATCTTCAGCAAGCTTAAATGGTGCAGAACGATTACAAAAGTTGAATCTCAAGCAGTTTTCGATAATAATAATCAGAAATGTTTCTTGAGCAGCAAATCAGCATATTAGACTCATTTCTGAAGATCATGTGACACTGAAGACTGGAGTAATGATGCTGAAAATTCAGCTTTGAATCACAGGAATAAATTACATTTTAAAAGATATTCACATAGAAAACATATTTTAAAATGTTAAAAATATTTCACTATTTTTACTGTATTCTTAATCAAATAAATGCAGCCTCGGTGAGCCGAAGAGACTCCTTTCATAGATATTAAAAAAGGTAATTCGAAACTTTTGACTGGTGCAGTACAATTTTTAAAATCAGAAATTCTGATTTTCTGAGTCGAAATTGCTTGCATGAGTCAACGTAAGCTTCCAGAATGCATTTAGAGGGACAGGTTTACCTTTTCTGTTCAAGCGGTGTCAGTCTGCACATGAGAACAGAGAGTTCCTGAACGTGTCTTTGTGTGGTGTGAAGATGGCTGTGTAAACTGTGTGTGTTTGAGGATCACACTGCAGTGCAGGGTGATGAATGGAGGGACGGAGGAAATTCGTTGCTCAGGTAACCAGGCGGCCGCCGTTTCCCCTGCGTGGGTAGATATAGACACGATCTGCTGGGATGCAAAGCAGGAATGCCTCATCTAGCAATTACAGCACGGAGCAGCAGGCCAAAGGAACTTTATTAAAGTTACACAAATGTTTCATATTTCTCTTGATAGACCAGACTCTTTCTCTCTTTAGATCAAATTCATCTCTCATCTTAAACGGAGCAATTTAAAAACTCCCTGACCTATTTACTCCTCTCGGTAAGTCATTAATGGTATTGGTTGAGTCTCTTAAAGAAATGCTGGGATATATTACACTCTCAAAAGAAAAAGGAAAAAACACATTTCTAAGAAGTAACAATTCATAGGAAAAAGAAAATTAAGCCTATTATTCATATTTTAAGCTAGGCACCCTCCCTCCTCTAAATTTTTATTATATAAGGGCAGTCACAAAATTAAAATAAATTATTTTTAATTAAATAAATTCACAAAAATTACAACAGATGTACTTTACCATAATATATATATAATATGTATATATATATGTATATGTATTACAAACACATATATAAATATATAATATATTGTTCTTTTTCATAATTGTAATGAGATTTGGAAATGTGTGTGTGTGTGTGTGTGTGTGTGTGTGTGTGTGTGTATATTGATATAATTTATTAATTCTTAATTAATTTAATATAATAATATATTGCTAATAAATGTAATATATTAATTTTGTATATAAGAAATGATAATAAGTATATTTAATACAACTTATATATAATTAAAACAAAATAATATTAAATACATAATTTAAAAATATTTTTCTAATTGTAATGAGAACTGGAAATATATACACATACATATATGTGTGTGTGTGTGTGTGTATATATATATATATATATATATGCAAAATGTAATTTCTTAGATCAAAATGATTTTATTTGTTTATACTGGGAGGAGAAATATCATATGACACAGATAATTTTCAGCAAATATGTTGCGGTTTAGAAGACGCAGCGATTACAGAATGATGTGTTTATAATCCACTTTCCCACATGATGTAACATGGTTTTATTATTCAGGAGATTAGAAGAAGTGTTAGTTAATACCCTCCTCTGGCTGTCATGACTAATGTGTCTTTATTCATCCTAATAGATCTGACAGGAAGCAAATCATCCCTGAGATCCCCTTCGTAATATATGAGAGAAAGTCCAGTAAGCGTGCATTGATTGAATCCGGCATTGCTGGACGTCTGTTGGTTCGATATACGCTGCAGCGTTTGATTGTGATCAGCAGTGATGTACAGTATGTGCGGTTAGCAGACAGGACGTGGGTTAATGGTTTGGTTGGTCTGTGGCTAGTGAAGGTTGCGCTTTATTGGGCTTTTCTCCTCAGCCTCTTGTTGAATCATTGACTCTTGAGTTTACAGATCGGCATGATTGTATATTTCATGCAGCATGAACTGAAGAAGGTGAACTTAATTAATGACTTTACAAATGAAGAAAACATAATGCAAGTTTGGGTCCAGAAATGCTTCAATGCACTTAAAAAAATAAAATAAATGATGCTTCCGTGTGCATGTAATTGCATGCATCTTCTGCTTTTTCTAAGTTCAGTGTTTCACGTCCATTTGTGTTTCCGAAAACGGAGATCAAGCTCACTTGAATCTGATAATGAAGAGACTAGAATATTCTCCAGCAATAATATTCTTAGGGCTTTAATGAAATAAAAGAGCAACTTTATGTTGACTTTGCTAATATATATATAACCGGATTAAATGAAATCCTCCTCCACCTCGTTAAATAACTCATTTGGGAGGAAAGACCGTGTTATTGAGTTCGAATGTCAGGCTCGGGGTTGCCATGGAAATTAATGCACAATCCGTGTGCATCTAAGTATTTAAATTTATAAGGGCTAATATATTCTGATTAATAATGCATGCGATTCATAACGAGCTCTGAGAAGTGTGCTCAAAGTTTAGAGCAGTGTTTAAAGAGATTGAAGTTTTTATTGTCTGTAATCCCGGGGATTATGTGGGCAGCGCTGAGGTTAGATTAGAGATTACAGCCGGCTGCTGTGTAATCCAGCTCTGTTTAATAACACTTCATACTGAGATGCTCCGCTCGGTAATGGGATATTAGGATCTCATCCAGAGCTCTCTCTCCTCTATGTGCACAAACAGTATAGCAGCGCTTCCCAGAATTTATAGTATTTTCTTAAGTTTTATTGGTTTTAATGTCATCTGTTTGGTTTTGTTGATGGCTTATTAGGATGTGGATGTCACACAACCTGTCCGTGTTGACTTCTGCCCCAAAATACTAGTACAAACTCAGTTTGATTAATAGTGGAAATGTTTTCTTTCTTTTAAAAGTTGATGCATTAAGTCTGTTTATTAATTCAGGATATATAAGGCAAATTCACCTCATGGGCTTTGTCTTATGTTTATTTGCTAAAAATCCAAGATGTAGATGAGTTTGTTTCTTCATCAGGTTTGGAGAAATGTAGCATTGCATCAGTGTCTCAGCAATGGATGCTCTGCAGTGAATGGGTGCCGTCAGAATGAGAGTCCAAACAGCTGATAAAACATCACAATAATCCACAAGTAATCCACACCACTTCAGTCCATCAGTTCACATCTGGAGAAGACAAAAGCTGCATGTTTGTAAGAAACAGGTCCATCATTAACACGCTTTTAACTTCAATATAATTCTAAATAACGCTTCCTCCAGTGAAAAAAAAAAGTCCATCTCCTGTTGGCTCTCACATCAAAATCATATGTGACCCTGGAGCACAAAAGCAGTCTTAAGTCGCTGGGGGATATTTGTAGCAATAGCCAAAAATACATTGTATGGTCAAAATTATTGATTTTTCTTTTATGCCAAAAATCATTAAGATATTAAGTAAAGATCATGTTCCATGAAGATATTTCGTAAATTTCCTACCGTAAATATATCAAAACTTTTTTTTATTTTTTTTTGCTCCCTCAGATTCCAGATTTTCAAATAGTTGTATCTCAACCAAATATTGTCCTATCCTAACAAACCATACATCAATGGAAAACTTATTTATTCAGCTTTCTGATGATGTATAAATCTCAATTTAGAAAAATTGACACTTAAGACTGGTTTTGTGGTCCAGGGTCACATATTTGTTTAGAGCTGTTCTGGACTGTTTTTGCTTGTAAACGCTGCTTGATCTGTGCAGATTTCTCTCCTGATTCAGACCAGTTGACTTTTTCACTGAAGAAAGCTTTATTGTGGATAGAAGAATCTTTATATGAACTCTACTTGATACGAGCCAAGAGACAACAAAGGAACATAACGCAACTATCAGTAAACTATCAGCAGACCCAGAACAGAAGTTGCACCTCAGAACAATGCTTTAGATATTTTTTTTTTATTGAATAATTTATGCAAGTGCTCGAACAAAATGCGAGCTTCACCTTTCTGCTTTTTTACCCTCTGGCACACTTGCATTACTGTACCGTAACTAGTTTTAGCTTGTTTTTATGAGTCAGAATTGTTGCCTGGTGTTTATGGGACGTCCTTTAATACAGCTGTGAGTGTGTGTGTGTGTCTACAGCGTTTTAAACTCTCAGTTTGACTTGATTTTTCTGGATCAGTGGAAAACAGCAGATTTCTGAGCACATGCAGTGAAATATGCAAAGCAACAGCCGCCTTGTGGTTTTAATATCTGAACCGCTTCGGGGTTTTTCAGTCACCACACACACACACACACACACTTCTTTCCAAAAGTCCCAATTATTCAGAATCAGGCATCACATGGACGTGCTTGACGGCCTGCAGATTGTTTTTTGGCTGAATGAAGATTCAAAGTTTGGAGGAGGATTTTGGCATAAATCATTGTGAAAGGTTTCACCCGTCCTTTCATTATCCGACTTACTTTTAACAACAAGAGAAATCAAAGTGATGTGTAAATGTGTGTGTGTCTAGCTTGATTTCCTCTGCTTTTTCTGACTTGTTTCTTTTAGTCGCTCTTTGTAAGAAGGACACGGCGGATGAGCACCTCAGCGTGATCGACCAGGTACCACGGACACGTTTACAATAAAAAGCGAATTACAGACAGCGAGAAAACTAAGCAATTTTATTATCATAACAACCATTGTACTGAATTATGCAAAACTATTAGCTCATGTTCCTGCGGTTTCTAGGCTCTAACCATCGTGTACTACATTAATGAGATTTTGAGCTCAAAAAGACAAACATGGACTCATAAATACATACGAGAGACGGAAAGACATGCATCGGTGGAGAGAGAGAGACAGTAGATTAATTGACTTCACAAAACTCTGATTTGATTAGTCGTATTTGAAGTTGACATGAAATTATGATAAACTGTCACGCACGTTCTGTATAGCCAAACCTGAATAATCTAGTTAGACTAATGCATTATATTACTTCATTCAGATTTATTCTGATTCTTATTAATGAATATTTATTGAACATTATAAATGTTATATTTATGAGTGTTGCTGCTGTTAAGCCACTTGAGGACGTTCATTACAGGGTCAGTGGGTTAAGATCACTTACCCGCGGTAATAGACACATGGCCTCAAGTGGCTTATTGTGTTAGTTTGAAGAGAAATTGGTCCTCTGTGTGTGTGTTGCATTGTGGGTAAACTCCGCTGTTGTAAATGAGTCAGCAGTGTAACTTGTTTTGTTTGGACAGATTTAAAATAAAATAAATAAATACATATAAAATAAAATTTAAAACATAAAAAAAAAAAAAAATTATATATATATATATATATATATATATATATATATATATATATATATATATATATATATATATATATATTTCAGTTTGTAAAGGAATATTTTTATTTACTAATATTTTTATATTTTTATAATTTATATTATTTATGTAATCTTTTATTTCAGATGTTTTGCTCTTCCTTCTGCCTTGTTTTGTTTGGATCTATTAACATTTTAAAAAATATTTGTATTCCTTCCATTATTTTCATCATATATATATATATATATATATATATATATATATATATATATATATATATATATATATATATATATATTGTGTGTGAAATATTCTGGTATTTTTAAGAAATATTAATTAATGTTTTTGTGTGTGTGTGTTTATATATATATATATATATATATATATATATATATATATATATATATATATATATATATATATATAATATATTAGTCAAAAATAGTAATGAATATTTCTTAAAAATATCAGAATATTTAACTTTTTAAGACATGGCAGGGTTAAACTTTATGACCAATGAAATCTTTTGCAAACATTTTTAAAGTGTTTTGAACACTCACTTTAAGCAATACGGACAATATATTATTATTTTTTACTTGTTTTTAGTCATGAAATGAAACTTTTTTCAAAACCTTATGAAACCAAAAATTAGATTTCTAACCAAAACGATAGACTAAATGAATTATTACAGTGTTTTTCTTTTCATCCTTCTGCAATGACCCCATAAAAGTTTGCCATTAAACTGTATATTTAAAAAAAAAAACATACCCTCAGAACATCAAGAACATTAATTAGTAATTATTTAAAATTCATTTAAAATGGAAATACTTTTCCAAAACCATATGAAATCAAGGATTAGATTTCTAAGAAAAACATTTGCACTAACAGTATTTGTTTGTTTTATCCTTTCTTCTGCATTGACTTTTCATAAACATAAACCAACAGAAATTCAGATAAAGAATGAAGATTAGATGATGCTTCGGACAACCTTTTGATGTGTCTAATATCATCACTGATGTTTGTGCAGTGATGCAAGTGAGTTTGTGTTGATGCATGTGAATGTGTGCAGAGAGGAAGTGTTTTTATAGTATTCAGCGGGCGTCCTGTCTGACGTAGCGGCATGAATTGGAGATTTCATTTGGTTTCATCAGACGCGCTCAGAGGCTGCTGAGGGCCCATGGATGGACGGGTTGGTTGTAAATAACAGCGGCCGTATTCAGATCAGAGGTTCGTGTGAGGCGTCCTCGTGCGCTCTGGGCTTTCCTCACAAAGAAGGGAAGTAAAGAAACACACAGAGAGAGAGATAGAAAGATGGAGGGATGCAGATGGAAGTGTATTATTCATGAACGAGAAATGAGAGGATGAAGGAGAGACGTGTTTCTGCAGGTGTTGAGAGCGTCTCTGTCCCTGACCGCCTGTATTAATATTTCATACTGAAGTGATTGTCTTCATGCGCCGTATGTGCGTGTGTTTGAGGGATTTTTCTCTCTTGGTAGGATCACAGATGGATTTTCCAGCTGGACTGATGACTTTATTACAGATGTTTCGTTTAGCGGTCCTTTCATTGAGATTAGGGAATATCGAGGCTGATAACGAGTCATTTAACTATTTGTGTTTTAACCTTCACAGCTGGAGTCTAATTAGCTAAGTAATAAGTCAGGTTCAGAGAAGCAACACGAACTTTGTGTTCACGTGATGTTGGCTAAACAGTGGCATCTGTCTTTGTGTATACAGGATCTGGGCAAAAACTTTTAACCCTATAAAGCCTGTTTCAAGTCCTCCAAATGATCTGTATGATCAAAACTTTGCTGTCTTCAGTCATCTGATCGATAGAGTTTTTTTTAGCAAGTAAAACATCTTTTAGTGTAATTGTACAAACGTCCAGCATCAACTCAAGCTTCACGTGTCAGATCTTGAGTGATTTTGATCAAGTAAAGGTCAGAATAACTGCAGTAATATCTCCAGATGAACTCTTACTGGACTGAAGCAGCTCAGCTTTACTTGATTCTCCATCAATCATGTTTTAGAGTCTCAAATCTGATCATCAGGATCTTTTGAGGAGCGTTTGTTTCCAGAAGCT
Source organism: allo-octoploid hybrid of Carassius auratus x Cyprinus carpio (assembly GCA_024542945.1). Taxonomy (NCBI): domain Eukaryota; kingdom Metazoa; phylum Chordata; class Actinopteri; order Cypriniformes; species allo-octoploid hybrid of Carassius auratus x Cyprinus carpio. Next base: position 487,772 of record JANHFF010000203.1, read on the forward strand.
TTACTTTCACTGTTGATCTTCACAAGCCTCCAGAACATCTCACATCTTCGGAGGAGCGTTTATTTCTACATCTCTCAATCAGCACTGGATTGCATTGCTTTATATGTTTTGATCATTTCAATCTTGTCTCACGAAGACATATTATTGGAGATGATAGCATTTTATGTCATATTTTTAATGTCTGCTATAGTGTTATAAAGATTTCATTGATTTACATTACAAGCATCAGAATTTCATCATGTAAATATCAGCATCTGCAACAAATTGTATATTTTTGCTCAGTTTGAGTCTCTGAAATAAAATGGAAATTTTCTTTTAATATCAGTCTATATGAGCCATTAAAGCCAGATATCTCAAATATGATATAAAAAATGCATTTATTTTGTTTGTCTAAAAGTTCAATAAATAAAAAACTTAGATTTTTTCAAACTTATATTAAATAATATACAGTATAATATATAATGTTTTAAATTACAGTTGTGTTGAAATACTTAATATTTTGTATTGTTTTTAATATATACAATATAATATACTATTTTTGTATTACAGTAATTACTGATTATTTAGAAAATATTTTATTGCGATGTAAATAATATCATGATGCAAAAAAACTCATTCATCTTTAAAAGTAATTTTCCTTGACTACGTTTTAAATGCTCTAATAACTGTAATATTTTTATTTATTCTTTGTATTACATTAATACATATTATATAATGATTTAAAATTAAATTTTAATTTTAAATTGAGGTGTTTTTCCTGTATATTCCCATTATACTGTATCAAACTGAATGAGCCATAAAATAATGATGTATCAAATATGATGTAAAACAGAGTTACGAGTTACTAGAGTTAAGATCTAATTTACACGTGTTGTTTGGTTAGATTAGTTATATCATGTGTGTGGATGGATTTGAGACCGTGTACACGGAGCCTTGGCAGGTGTTTGAGTTTGTTGCTGTTGGCCTGTTTTCAGACAGAAGAATTGATTTATTTGTACCAGAGTAAGCGGATTGTCAGTATGCAGGAAAGAAATGCATTTACACCAGACAATCTTCTTAGGAAGAGAAGGCTACACGGCACAGTGATACAGTTCGTTTGAAACAGTGTTTTACGGATGGTCTCGCGCATTACAGCGTCGTATTCCCTCAGCATCGCTTTACTAGTGTGTGTCGAGGGAAACTTCATCGAGTGAAAGGTGCTGGAGTTTAATTTCACGCAGCAGACAGAATATATTGAGTTTCCTTTCATACTTTTATCCACACTCTCACTGACAGACAGCTCTCTCTCAGCATCTCTCTCTTTCTTTCTCGTCTCGTCTGGAGTGACCTTGTATTAATGAGTGTGTGATCACGAGTCAATTGGGCTTTCAGCTCGCGGCAAATACACAAACAATCCCTCCCTCCACACACACACACACACACACACACACACATATGCATTCAGTCCGTCGCTCTCACAGACACCATTAGCACGGCTCTGTGGTGGAAATAGAAAGCTAGAGATAAAGAGAGAGAGATAGGAGAATAAAAAGAAAAACAAAGAGGGCAAACAGGTGGATTTAGAAAGAGAAACAGCAAACTATTCCTCAGACGACAGGTACGTAACTTTAAACCTCCGTCTTGAAGCTCAGAGCCGCCGTAATGCTGAATTCACAACTTCTGCGCTCGTTTAAAGCCAAACAAGGTCTCAGAAAGAGATTTTTGTGTTTTCTTGGAGAAAGCTTGAGCAGATGTCTCCTCAGATCCCGCTCTCGTTATTTCTGAGGCACGCCGGAGGATGAAAGGCTGTGATAGCCGCTGTCTCTGAGGCCTTCGTGTGCTCGGCGCCGGTGATGGGCTTCTTAAGCGTGTCATTCTGCTGTCAGGGTTTAAAGCGTGAGAAATCTCTTCCTGTGGCAGCAGCTCAGAGGTCAGCGGGTGTTTGTGACCTCTGGCTGGCGAAATATAACATAATGCATAACATAAGTTTAAAAAAAAGTGTTTCTGCTTTGGCTGGAGAGCATGCCTAATGGTTATGGGCTCAGTGTTAGAGTTTCTACGCAAAAATCTGTCCAGGTGACATTTCACCTCAAAACCAAAACAATTATAGTGTGCATTAAGAAAATTAATGCCTATTTATATGTTTTATGGTATTAGATTAAACGTATCATTAACCTGAATGTTGATTTTTCATTAGATTCTAATTACTGTAATTTTTTTATTGTTTAGTGTATTCTATTCTATTGTATTACAGCAATTACAAATTATTTGGAAATATTTTTAATTGCCAAGAAAATAATGTCATGCAAAAAAAAAACTTATTGAGCCTAAAAGGCATTTTCTTAATTTTTACATATATCGTTATTTTGAATGTTGATTTTTTTTATTCTAATTGTTGTAATTTTGTATTTTTTTTCTGTTACAGTAAGAAAAAATATACAATGTTTTAAATTTAAATTGTATTTATAAATTGCCATTTAATATTTTTGATAAAAACAATATAATACACATTTAGAACAAAAAATTTAAACATTTAATATAACATTGTTTTTAATATATGCTATATGTTATACATTATTTTGCATTACAATAAATACAGATTATGTTTAAAAAAAATTCAATTAAAATTTCGTAATGCAAAAAATCTTGTGGATTCTGAAAAGGCATTTTCCTTATTTTCAAGTTTATATCATTATTCTGAATGTTGATTCTCATTAAATTCTAATTACTGTAATACTGTATTTTCCTTTATATTACAGTAATACATATTGTATAATTTTGTAAATTAAATTTTTTTTTATTCAAATATTTAATATTATATATTGTTTTAAATATATAATTTGATATATTTTTGCATCAAAGTAAGGATAATTTGGGAATATTTGAAAATGATGTCATCCTGCAAAAAATATAATTGATTCTGAAATTTTCTATTATTGCGGAATATAATTTCTTTTTTTTTTTTTTGGTTGGTTGGTTTTGGAGTGTTTTGTGAGATTCACCTGTCGATATTCTCGTGTTTTTCTTTACGTCTCCGATGGGATGATGTAAGTGACATTGTTATGCAGGAAAGCAAGCATTTCCCGTATAAACTTCAAAGCGTTTCCTTAGAAAAGCATTTAAACGGGTTTGCTGTGGTCCACCTTTTATCTGTGCGTCCCACATCTGTGCGGGAACATCCCCTCTGGGACGACAGGAGAGAAAGAGAGAGAGAGATCAAGCCAAAGCAGCTAAACGAAGAGTGTTTTACCTTCTTCCTTATCAACATACATCTCATGCTCCTCTTCTCCTCACAGTGACGGGTGAAACCTCTGCAAATCTCAGCGGCTTACATCTGCTGTTTTCTCTTTCCTCCTTTTGAGAACACCTCGTGCGTGTCTACATTGTCTGCATTCAGACTTCCCCGTATAGGGCATGTGTGTGTGTTTAGAGAGGACGTTTTTCCCAGGGTGGTGTGTGAAGTGGGTCGGTCCTGACTGGAATGAGAATAAGCGGGGAGCCGTGTGACCCTGTGAGCTCCGAGCATCGGGCCTCAACGCCGCTGCTGTTGCCATAGTTATCAGTTAACCTATCAGATCTAGTCCTGCTCAGCTGAACAGCCACCAGCCAACCATCTCTCGCCGTCCTTCTCTCAAGTCCAGGCCAAGTTGTGACTCAATTATAAGGAAACGTGAGCTCAATTTAGTTATTTAGTTTTATAATGGAGACTACGCTGTTGATGGAGGTTAACCTGAATCATTCCCAGCACATAGTGAGGTGCTAATGAAAAAATAAAGGTTCTTTACTGGCTTTGATGTTTCCATAAAGAACCGTTAACATCCATGGAATCTTTACAATCCGCAAAGGGTTCTTTATAGTGGAACAAGGTTCTTTAAGTATTAGAAGCTTATTTCCGCCACAAAACAAACAAACAAAAAAAAGTCATTGTGACTTTAAATCTCACAATTTATGTCTTTTTTCCTTCAGAATTGTATGTTTGTGTCTCACAATTTCAACTGTTTCCTCAGAATTGTGAGTTTATACACTGTATAATCAAAAGTATTGGGATGCCCCCTTCTTTAGAACAGAAAAAGGCACTTCCAAAACTGTGGCAACAAAGACGGAAACATATTTTATGTATTTAAAAACTGTTTCCATCTCTGCTAACAGTTTTGGAAGTGTCTAAAATGAATGCACCTTTATGTACAAATCATTGGTGTTTGGAGATGAGTGTTTGGCTCAGACCTGTTCATTATCAAACTCTTTCCTCACGTTTGCGAGTTTATTTCTCACAATTCAGACTCTTTCCTCACGTTTGCGAGTTTATTTCTCTCAATTCAGGCTCTTTCCTCACGTTTGTGAGTTTATTTCTCTCAATTCAGGCTCTTTCCTCACGTTTGCGAGTTTATTTCTCTCAATTCAGACTCTTTCCTCACGTTTGTGAGTTTATTTCTCACAATTCAGGCTCTTTCCTCACGTTTGCGAGTTTATTTCTCTCAATTCAGGCTCTTTCCTCACGTTTGTGAGTTTATTTCTCTCAATTCAGGCTCTTTCCTCACGTTTGTGAGTTTATTTCTCTCAATTCAGGCTCTTTCCTCACGTTTGTGAGTTTATTTCTCACAATTCAGGCTCTTTCCTCACGTTTGCGAGTTTATTTCTCTCAATTCAGGCTCTTTCCTCACGTTTGCGAGTTTATTTCTCTCAATTGAGAATTGAAATCACTAAGAATATATGGTTCTTTTAATAAGATCTGATCACTGAAATGTTCTCATGGGGAACCAGAAATGGTTCTTCAATGGCTTCGCTGCAAAACCCTTCTGAACCTTTATTTCAAGAGTGTGAGATCAGCTGATGTTGTCAGTGGAGATTAATCTCCCGTGGGTCTAGTTGACTATGTGGGAAATGGTGGTTATATACACATCCAAACACAAAAGCATGCTGGGTAGAGGTGCAGGGGGGTTGTTGTATTTCTCTGTCTGTTCTGTTCGATTCCCTCTTTTCATTCAAGCAGCTTGAGGCCGCTTTCTCATAGATTGGGTCGCAAAGGTGCAGGAGGCCGATGGAGAATAACAGTCCTGCTTGTGTAAGGAACACACACACACACACAGAGTTTGGATTCTCAGAACGATGTTCCATGGAAACCCACACACTCGCTGTTTTTTTCTCCCGGATTGGTCCTGGAACTGGTGCTCTGGTGGGGAAAATACAGACCTCTGTCTGAACCGACACACGATTCCATTGACATGATTGACGACGATGATGATGTAACTGATGGTGTTACGAAACAAACTTGGTGGTCTGTGATTACACAAGTTTTATTCTTAGTTTTGGAAGATACACTTATGAAGTTTGGAATCGGTTAGATTTTAAATGTTTTTGAAAGAAGTCTCTTCTGCCCACCAAGGCTGATTTATCTGATCAAAAATACAGTAAAAATTGTGTCAAATTATTATAGTTTAAAATAACTGTTTTCTATAGGAATATATAGTAAAATATAATTTATTTCTGTGATCAAAGCTGTATTTTCAGCATCGTTACTCCAGTCTTCAGTGTCACATGATCTTTCAGAAATTATTCTAAAATGCTGATTTGCTGCTCAAGAAACATTTCTGATTATCAATGCTAAAGATAGTTGTTCCGCTTCACATTTTTGTGAAAAGTATTATAAATTAAATAACTGTTTTCTATCTGAATATACTTTAAAATGTAATTAATTCCTGTGATGCAAAGCTGAATTTATGGAAACAATGTTTTCAGGATTCTTTGATAAATAGAAAGTTCAAAGGAACAGCAATTATTTGAAATAGATATCTATTGTAACATCACAAATGTCTCCACTGTCACTTTTAATCAAACTTTTGAATGGTGGCGTGCTGCATTAAGCAGCAAAAACTGTTTTCAACGTTAAACATTGATAATAATAGATTTTGTAGTTAAAGTTATGGCTCTTGCTGTGAATGAGCCTTTATCTTGGTAATAATATGCAATCATTCTCACGCTCATTGAGGTGAAGATGTGGGTTACCAAAGTTTTCAGTTTATCTGAGATGATAAAGGTCCAGCAGAGCTAATGCTGATGCTGACCGCAGGTCATTCAAATCTGACCTTCCGTTTGCTGTTATAGTGAAAGTCAGTGTGTTTTTATAGCGTCTAAACACTGGATTCACTCTGCCAGCCTCTGATTGGCTGTTTTCTCCTCTGAGAGCCACTGAATGACCTCTTTTACTTGAAAATACTGATCAGGTAATCCGTGAAATTGCTCTTCCCAGCATGCACCCCTCCATTGGCTCACAGGTGATTATTGATCTCCTGCACATGATCAGATCAGAGCATTCGTCTCACCTGGATCTCCCGTCTTTCTCTCGCTCGCTCTCTGTCTGTCTTTCTGTTTGTCTTCCTGCGGGAGTGCTGGGTTGTTTTTGTTTGTCTAATGAAGTCAGATGATTGTCTCTCAGTATGAAGTCACCCGAGACTGAAAGAAAAGAAGTGGAGTGATTGACAGGTTGAGCGACTCAATGGCTGTTAATGAACACATTAGTTCCGTTTAAAACAAATACCAGGAGAAAATGATCTCAGAGTAAAAGGCTAGAAACATCAGGAAATTAATCAGATGTGCACATTTTATGTTAAAATACTTACTCAAATCACAGTTCTCTTGTAATGTTGATGTTGTACAGTTGTAGAAATGGAAATGGTTTTGGACAACTCTACATCTCAACGCTGTGTATGAGAAACAACTGATGAGAAGAAGAGATCTTTTAAAACAGATCAATTAAACCCTTATGAAAAAGAAGTTTATTCAAGTGTGCTATTAGTATACTTCTTTTAAACTAAAAATAGGAAAGTATGCTTTTAGTTTACTTTTTATGTACTTCTCAGAAATATACTTAAAATGACATTTAAGTATACTTGACTTGTACTTACAAAAAGTCTAAATATATTTGAGCTATACTTGTGCTCCTAGAATCCGTGTTTTCATTGTTATACAGTAGAGGGCGCTAGTACACATCTTCTGCACAGAATTTCCAAAAAAACACAAGTGAAGAAGACATATACAAAACAGATACTAACACATGTAATCTAACACGATCATCTGACATGAAACAGCATCAAAACTGTAACGTTATGGAATAAAATGTCAACCGATGAAGAGGTAATAATTACAGTCAAGCTAAAAATAGATCAGCTAAAAAAGAATGCATGAAGCTAGAATAAAATGTGTTTGTTTACAAGCAGATACCCTGTTCTTTCTTTGGATGTTTTGTATGTTCAGATATTCATATAACAAAATATATACAAATTAAAACCTAAATAGGGACATAGTAGTATAAAGTATGATGTAAAGTTCACTTAAAGAAAACTTATGAGTATACTTGCAGTATAAAACTACTAAACTAGTAGTTTACTGAGAGTATACTTCAAAGTGTACAAAGTATTTAATTAGCAAACTATCAGTATACCTATAAGTTCACTTTTAGTATAATTGCAGTACAAACTACAAACATAGAGGTGAACTAGTGTACTCAAAGTTTGCTACTGTTATAAAGTATACTTAAAAGTATACTTTTATATACTAGAAAGTGGGCCAATTTCAAGGAGTATTGAAATAGTACACTTACATGTATACTACTAGAACACTGATATTTGTATACTTGCTACATAAAGTATACTTAAAAATATGCTTGAACTTTACTTAAGTATACTTAATAAAATAAACTTGAAGTATACTACTTTTTGGTAAGGGAAGAAGTCGTGAGACTCAAAGCCCTTTTATTTAGTTTTCTGGTGTTTCAGCTTCAGCTCAGAGACAAACAGCACTAATTAACACACAGATCAGATCGATACAGAGCTGTTAACAGCTGGAGAGAGATGGAAAGTTTGTTGCAAACTGAATTATTAAAGATGATGTGCATGATGTTGTTAATCACAGTGATGGAGACGCAGAGGCCATTTGTAACGCAGAGCATGTTTTCATTTTCCCCTTGAAACATTCTGCTGAGAGACTGGATGTCAGCCGTGGGGAAACTTTCATTTGTTTAGGTGAGATGTTGGATGTGTTTTGCTGGTGTTTGAGAGCAACATTTCTCAGCCTTGTAAGCCAGATTTCCAGTGGCTTTTGGCTCAAGCTGACGTTCAGTGCTCAAAATTCGACGCCTGATTCATTGCTGTTGGTAGTAGTTCAGTTCTGAAAAGATCCATTTTTTTTTCTTAGTGTGAAGAACATTTTAATAATGTAAACACCTTTTGTCCACTGCATTCTTAAAAATAAAGGTTCATGTTTTTTTTTTTTTTTTTTTTTTTTTTACTTGGAATAAAAAATACTCCATACAACTTGTATTCTAGCACAGGGTTTTTTACTAGGGCTTCTCTGGAAAAATCCAGAGAGAGAGAAAAAAAAACATTGTAAAAATAAATAAAAAAATATTTATATAATTAATGAAAAATTAGATTAAAATATTAAAAATAGATTAAAATAAACAAAAAAATAGATTAAAATAAATAATGCCCATAAAAATGGCCATACCACTTTTGTTCTAATTAGAACTGGCTTGAAAACCATTGTGTAAAATGTAAAAATATATAATTAAAAAAGACATAAAAATTATTAAAATAAATGATGAAACTTTTGATTAAATAAATACTAGAAAAGATTTATAAATAAATAAAATACATTTTATTAAAATAAATAAATAAATGATTAAAAATAGCCCATATAACTTGCATTCTATTTCAGGGGTTTTTGCTTGGGGGTGTAAGCAAAATAATAAGCAAATAATAATAATTTTGATTAAAATTTATTTAAAAATAGTTAAATTATTTAAAAATTAGATATAAAGAAATGAATGAATTAATAATTGATTCAGTTAATTAATACTAAAAAAATGTAAATAAATAATACAGTACAATACTATGAGTAGAAAATATTGCAATGTAATAGAATAATTTTTCACAGTATAAATTGTGTCTTTCTACATGAATACATATAACTGTTTTGATTCCATAGTGGTTGGTGCTTTCTACACGTTTAAAAACAAAGCCTGTAAAAGAGGATTTTCACAGTGATTCATGCATGAAGAACTTTTTTCCCCGAAGAACCTTTCAGTGATCAATTCTCAAAAGAACCTTTTTTTTTTTTTTTTTTTTAGTGAAGAATATTTTAATAATCTAAAGAACGTTTTGTGCAACGGAAAGATTCCATGAGTGCTGGAGGCTCTTAATGTAACCACTGATTCTAATAAAGATCTGTATTTTTAATAGTGTGTAGGTGGAGCAAAAAAAAAAAGAGTTTTCTGAAAGCTGCTGACAGTGTGTGTGTGTGTGTGTGTGTGTGTGTGTGTACATGAGATCATTATGCAGAGGGAATGGTGTCTGTATGGGGGGTGGACAGAGCGTCTGTAATCTCAGCTAATAGGCTGCCGTACACTAATGGCCGACGCAGTGGGCCAGAATAAGCGTTTAATAGTGGTGACTGACTCACGCACACTCACTCGGGTGGGAGCGTAATGCACATCTAATCTTAAGAGCTTCTGTATTGAACACAGATAATAAAAGAGACGCTGCTCTAATGTTACGGCCCACATTTATTTTTTATTGTCCAAACCTCTCAGAGGCCCTCGAGTCATTACGGCCGACACCCAATTAAAGAGGCCGGGGACGTGAGACGAGGGTCCGGCCGATGCTCCAGGGAAATTATGGATTATACCCAATCAGTTTGTTTTTTGATTTAATGGGCTTTTATATCATCAGTACCTGGAGCACGTAAACGGTTAATGACTGATGGTTTGTGACTGAAGGAAGAGGTCAGCCAAACTTCTGTCATCATTTACTCGCCATCGTGTCTCCACACAACAACAGTTCAAAGTGAGCATCAAGCTGCAAAAATAAAAATAGTCCATATAACTAAAGTATTCTAGCTCAGGGGTTTTTGCTAGGGTTTCCATGGATTTATAGAAACCCTGAATAAAATAAATAAAAAATCTAAATAAATTAAAAAATGTAAATAAATAAATATTGAAAAATTTGATTGAAATAAATAAATACTAAAAATATGTTTAGGTAAATAAAAATAAAAATGTTATCAAAATAAAGAAATGTTAGTAAATAATTAAATTCTAATTAAAATAAATATATAATTGTTCTTAATCTATAAATAGTCCTTATTACTTGTATTCTAGATGTAAAAATAATAATAAAAGTAGTTAAATTAAATAAAAGTATTTAAAATAATTAATGAATAATTAAATTTAAACACAAATTATGAAAATGTGATTTAAATAAATACTAAAAATAGATTCACACAAATAAATAGAAAATAAATTAAAATATATAAATAAATTATGCACAAAATAAAATGAATAATAAATAATTAATAAATGAATAAATAAAGCAGATAACACTAAAGTACTATAGTGAGTAGAAAATAATGGCATAAAATAAATACTAAAAAAATTCCAAATAAAATTGTACACAATTATATTAACTTTTCACAGTATAAATTGGGTCTTTATACTTGACAATTTGTGACCCTGGAGCACAAAAGCAGTCTGAAGTCTCTGGGGTATATTTGTAGCAATAGCCAAAAACACATTGTTGCCAAAATTATAGATTTTTCTTTTATGCCAAAAATCATTAGGATATTAAGTAAATATCATGTTCCATGAAGATATTTTGTAAATTTATTACTGTAAATATATCAAAACTAAATTTTTGATTAGTAATATGCATTGCTAAGAATTTCATTTGGACAAATTTAAAGATGATTTTCTCAATATTTTGATTTTTTGCTCCCTCAGATTCCAGATTTTCAAATAGTTGTATCTCGACCAAATATTGTCCGATCCTGACAAACCATACATCAATGGAAAGCTGATTTTAGCTTTCAGATGATGTATAAATCCAAATTTCGAAAAATTGACCCGTATGACTGGTTTTGTGGTCCAGGTTCGGTCCGTGTATCTTTTGGTCATTGGATTTTTTGTTTAATATTGAAAGTAGAAAAATGAGAAACGGCTCCTTTTTCGTTTTTAAATTTTTTGCAAAAAACGAAAAACAAGAATTCGGCTTAATTTGTAGTTTTTCTTTCAGGGGTAGAAAAATGAATAAACAGCTTGAATATTCGATTTCTACACGTGGGTGGGAATTAAACGCCCCTTTCTGCTGATTGGTCAGACAAAAAAAAAAAAAAAAAAAAAAAAAAAGATCAAACTGTCATCAGTTCTTCTGCAGTTCCTCGCGGCAGAATACTAGTCCTCTGCTGCTGCTGGGGGGGGATTTCATAGCCTACCATATTTTCCAAACTGTAAAGTCACTTTTTATCATGATATATACTGTGATTTATTCTAAAATGACTTAAATAATGCATTTAACGTCAAATAACCTTAATGTAGACTTTTAAAAATAGGCGCATCAAGCAGCCTACTAGCTGTGTATTGGTTCATGTTTTGCGCTAAAGCTGTGGATTCTGTTGTTTTCTTTATTTTTCAACGGCACGACATTTTGTAGTCATTTTGAATGTACACAAATAAAAATATGCATTTTACCATATGACTATAAATGACAACTTATTAAATTATTTCCCCTCTTCAGGAACAAATCCAGGTGAACATCAACTAATTCTCAATATTAATTAAATAAACTGTTTAGATTGCTGCATATTTCCTGTGCACTTCAATACTGGTCTGTGCTTGACAGTAGTCGCGTTTTTCTGTTTTATTTAACTAGGGTAACTAGTCAGATGTTGTTCTAAAGGCTTATTAGGTCTACCTTCTTTTTTCCGAAACACACACACAAAAATGTCCTGCTCGCACTTACCCATTTAATGGCAGAGAACGGTGACTTTCACTTTTCATTCTTTAAGCGGATGCAAATCTGTCATAAAATAATATGCATCTCGTGGCGTATGCTATATTCCAAACGTTCTGAAGGTATACAGTAAGGTTTGGTGAGAAACAAACCAAATGGCAATTAATTACATTTATGTAAATCTTGTGTTACATTCCTGTGTGCGAGTGCACAAGTGTCAGACTAAATCAGACTACAGTTACTTTTTTATAGATTACATATTATTCACACAATAGAAATAAATGATTCATCGTTTATTGATTCTATCTAATTCCTCTTTTTTTTTTTTTTAAATGTTCCTTTCTTCCAGTTTGTGGACATTCACACAGTTATCAGTCATTAATCCGGTGGCTATACAGCATTTGACCAATGGGTTTACAAAAATAATTTCAGGTTTAAGAAGTGTTTCAACATTGCATCAACTACTGATGAACGCATTATTTTTTATTTAAATGATCACTCAGTAGGTTAACCATGTAGTATTATGTATTATTGAAAGGCTTTTGTCTTTCAAACTCATTAAAATGCACAAATTCTCATTATTTCTTATTTGCAGACATTCTCAAACTCTTTGTCCTCTGAACCTCTTTCACCTAACATATTTACTTTAAAGGGGTGGTCAATCAGCAATTCTGTAAAAGACAATATCTCCCTTGCGTTAAACTTTGAGCATCGTAACTTTGCAGATGTTTTTTATGCTCAAACAGCAACATTACACACTAAAGTTAAAAAAAGTGAAATCATAATCAGTGATCCTTTAAGTACCCTCTGACATAGATGAATGGTTCCTTTACGAACCCCAATTTGGGAAACCCTGACGTAATATAATGTTTAATGAACTTCATGTTGTTAATTACAATGAAAGGAATATATTTTCTCACTATTTGTATTTTTACATCATTATGGTACAAGATTATCCTGTTTAAATCAGTGTGATAAACGAGTTAGGTCAAAAGTAATCAAAAAGTAATCTTACGTAAAACGTGAAATGTAGTGGATTAGTTACTGACTACATTTTTTGTCATGTAATTTGGAATCAGTAACGGATTACAATTTGTAAGTAATCTACCCAGCTCTGAATATACCCAAGTCAAAGCATTATTCTTTCCTTTTTGTATTAGTGTTTAAAATATTTATTTTGAAATAATTAATAATATTTATAATAATAATAATTAATTACTTAATTAAACAAACAAACTTACTGGGGGACCAGGGTAGGATATAGCCTGCCCTGGCATGCCCAGCTGATGCAAAGCATAGAATTTATATCTTCACAGAAGAAAGCCCTAGGCTCTGCCACAGAACAGGTTGTGTCGAGCCATTCATTTGTCTGGTTGTTTGATGAGAAAAAGATTAAATGTAGTTGCAATAAAAAAGTTTAAGAATCTGTACAACTGCTGCTGCAGCAGAGGACTAGTATTCTGCCGCGCGGAACTGCAGAAGGACTGATGACAGCATGGTTTGATCTTTTTTTTTGTCTGACCAATCAGCAGAAAGGGGAGTTTAATTCCCGCCCACGTGTAGAAATCGAATATTCAAGCTGTTTATTCATTTTTCTAACCCTGAACGAAAAAACTAAAAATTAAGCCGAATTATTGTTTTTCGTTTTTTGCAAAAAATTAAAAAACGAAAAAGGAGCTGTTTTTCATTTTTCTACTTACAAAATTAAACAAAAAATCGAATGACCAAAAGATACACGGACCCAGGTTCTCATATATAGATTCCATCTACAATTTTGGTGGATGGGGGTCACTTGCATGAAGCTAATCATATTTGGGGGTCCGTGGCATCTAAAAGATTAAAAATCCTTGTTCTGACTTTATTCCAAGTCCTCTGAAGTCATACGAGATTAAAGGACCAGAGCATTAGTGTCGATTTTTAGCATCTAATCACTTCTAACGAGCGTTCCTTTCACACAGCGATTATAAAAGAGGTATGAATGTAGTGCATGAGTCATATAGACGTCTTTAATGCAGAGCTTGCCTTTCATTTTATTGTAAATCCTCATTTGGGTTTGCACATAAAAAAACACTAGGCACTACAGGGAGAGTGAATGATGATTTTGGGGTAAACTATCCCTTTAAAATGGGTCTTCACATCGCTGTGCATGTTAAAAAGTGTTAGATTAATCTGAGCGATTATAAGATCTCATCCTCTCATCGGGATTAAAGTGGAGCTGTGTTGGCTGATATCTTCACAAACAGACGGCGAGGAAGAGGAGGGCTTTTGGAAAGCTTAATCGGGGACGCGTCCACCTACTAAACTCGACTGTAGCCGTTCACAAACAAACGCAGGTCTCTAAATAAAGCTGGAGATGAATGGGAGCGGTCAGGAGTTGGGGTCAGCGCCGCCGCCCACAGCTACGCCCGCTCTCTCCGTGCACCTCTCTCTGTTTTTAGAGCAGCTGAAGTTAGACGAAGCTGCTGTGGGATAAGAACAGTGACCTCAGCCTCACCGTGTGCATGTTAGCGCGCGTTCAAAGCCGCTGCCCCACAGAGCCACCCACTCCTTCTCTCCCTTTATGTCGCTTGCTTTCTTCTACTTCACACTCTCCAAAGTGCTGACCAAAAATAACACAACTCCTCCGTTAATATATGGCTGACTGTGAAAGTCCACCATCCCAAACAACAGCGGGGTATAAAACTAGCAGAAAGAAACTCATAAAAGATACTAATATGCTGAATCCATCACTAATGTTTTACACTACAAACCATCATCTCGTAACCTTTAAAGCTGTTAACCGTTACCTAATAGTTTCCAGTGTTGGGTAAGTTACTCTAAAAGAGAAATTCAGCTACTAATTGCATCTTGTACAGTGCAATTATTACTCTACTAATTACACTCTCTGAAAAAAAGTAGTACTTTCTAAACCCAAAATCAACCTCGATCAGTTAAACAATACGAGCATAGACACAAAACTTCTCTTTTAATTATTTGAAATAAATATTATAAATTTGCACGAATTATTCTTGAACTGACCAAAGGGAGAAGTTTACTTTAAACTTTTTACATTGCATTTTGATGTTAAATCAACTGTTGTTTTATGTAGAATTGTTCTATAACTGTTAGAGAATTAAATCAATTACAGAAAAATCAAGAGTAATCCGTTACTTTACCTTTCACTGCTAGATTATGAGTTTTGTGAAGAAGGGGCCTTTGGGCTGTTTATGAAAAAAGAACATGATTGGCTTTTGGGTTGGTTTATACAATAGAGATAGTGTCAAAGCAGCTTCACAGTATTAGATAGAAAGGTAACATAATCAATGAAATGAGGCAACAGCAGTAATATCCAACAACTATATTAACATCCATCTTTGCTTCCTGTTATTATACCTGTACAAAAACAGCCAGTTAAGGCCTGTTCACACCAAGAACAGTAACTGTAACCATAATTATAATGATAACTTTATTAGCGTCAACACAAACACACTATATTGTATATTATAAGCACGCACTGCAATTACGTCGCCTGCTGCTTTAAGGAAGAATGGAATCTGATTGGCTGTCAATACCAATCAATTCTTCTAGTTCTTTAGCTGGAGGCTATTGAATTGTAAGTCTCACACATTCAAAGAAACCCAACTAAAAAATATATATTATAAAAACACTTTGCTAACATTAGTGTTAAGTCATAATAAAAAAAGCAAAAAAAAAAAAAAAATTTATTTATCTGAAAATTCAAATCATTCAGTTTTTTAAACGTTTAAAAACACTTTCTGGTTATTTGAAGGTTAGAGAAACATTAAGGTAACGCTCAGTTTTATCATTTCACAAACATAATGGAAAGGTTACTTCTGAATATTTTTGCAATGAATAGATGTAAATGTCAACCAGTGTTTATCAGGTGTGTGTGTGTGTGTGTGTATTGTAGACGTTGAGATTGTTGAATTGCCAACTGAGTGAAATAAAACACCACCAAAGCTGTTGATAAAAACTCTTCTGACGTTTCTGAGTGCAATCAAGCATAAAAATACTGGTGAGCCGATCTCTTACTTCTGGAGATGTGTGTGTGTGTGTGTGTGTGTGTGTGTGTGTGTGTAGGCTAGAAGCTGATCAGAGCTGTCAGAAACAGCCGTAGAAAGCCTGACAAGCTCAATAAACTCTAATAAGAGATGCATTTCTCTGAATTTCAGGAATTGCATTTCTCTCGCTCTCTGTTTCTTCGCAGATTGTGTGTTTGTGATGAAGGCTGGTCTTACGCGACTGTCTCTGCTTGATTTAAGGAAACTGTCTGAGAGGCCTCAGCGTTTAGTCCTTAAATCCCTTCCTTCAGTGTTGCTATGGATATAGTATTTTAAAAACGGACTCTTTCTGCTGCCTTTAGGGATTGTATTATGCCTGCAGAGGGAGCTGTGCCATTAAAATGTGTGTACACACACACACACACACACACACACACACACACACACACACACACACACACACATATACATATATACACATACTAGTTACTAGTACTAGTTGCAAAGACAATATATTTCATTTTCATCTTATTTAACTTGTTTAAAATAACTGAAATAAAAATATATATATATATATATTTAATTAAAACATTATAAAAATGACAAAAACAATCAACAAAATTACTAAAACATTTAAAATATTAATAAAATGGACACAAAACACTACCAACACAAAAATAGCTGTGCAAAAATAGTTTGAATAGGCAGCAAAAATTCAATTTTTCTTTTTTGTCATCTGGACAGAAAAACATCTTTAAAATTGATCCAAGTTTAAAATCAAATTCATGCATCTTCCTGTAATTTAAGAGTCAATGGCAATGTAAAATCATATAATGTGTACACCAGGGTTATTATAGTATAAAGAAATAAAAAGAATAAAGAATAAATATTAGAAATAAAATAAAATAAAATGTACACTTAAACTCATCCTTTCTAATCATCCTACTACTTGACGCTTGATCCTATTCCATCTCATCTCCTTCAAGCCATTTCTCCTGCAGTTGTACCTGCACTCACTCCCATCATTAACATATCCCTCCACACTGGTGTTTTTCCCTCAGCATTTAGAAAGGCTCGTATAACTCCACTACTTAAGAAACCCACCCTCAACCCATTTCTTTTAGAGAACTACAGACCAGTTTCCCTTCTTCCTTTCATTGCAAAAACACTTGAACGAGCTGTGTTCAACCAAGTCTCTGCCTTTCTCACACAGAGCAACCTCCTTGACAGCAACCAATCTGGCTTCAGAAGTGGACACTCAACTGAGACTGCCTTGCTCTCAGTTGTTGAAGCCCTAAGAGTGGCAAGAGCAGAATCCAAATCTTCAATACTTATCTTGCTTGATCTATCTGCTGCTTTTGACACGGTTAACCACCAGATCCTCCTGTCAACCCTACTGACAAAGGGCATCTCAGGAACCGCACTCCAGTGGTTTAAGTCTTACCTGTCAGACAGGTCCTTCAAAGTATCTTGGAGAAGTGAGGTGTCCAAGTCGCAACATTAACTACTGGGGTGCCTCAGGGCTCAGTTCTTGGACCACTTCTCTTCTCTGTCTACATGGCATCATTAGGTTCTGTCTTTTCATATCACCGCTATGCTGATGACACTCAACTCTACTCTCATTCCATCCTGATGATCCGACGGTAGCTGCTCGCATCTCAGCTTGTCTAACAGACATTTCTTGCTGGATGAAGGACCATCACCTTCAACTCAACCTTGCCAAGACAGAACTGCTTGTGGTTCCAGCAAACCCGTCGTTTCATCACAATTTCCCCATCCAGTTAGGCACATCAACCATAACTCCTTCAAAAACAGCTAGAAACCTTGGAGTTATGATTGATGATCAGCTGACTTTCTCAGACCACATTGCTAAAACTGTCCGGCCCTGCAGATTTGCTTTATTCAACATCAAGAAGATCAGGCACCTTCTTTTGGAACATGCTGCACAGCTCCTTGTTCAAGCTCTTGTTCTGTCCAGGCTGGACTATTGCAATGCTCTCTTCGCAGATCTTCCAGCCAGTTCTATCAAGCCTTTACAATTAATCCAGAAAGCGGCAGCAAGATTAATTTTTAATGAGCAGAAAAGAATGCACGTCACACCTCTGTTTATCAGTTTGCACTGGCTACCAATAAAACCAGCACTGGCTCTGCACCCCTTTAACTACATTTTTTACTTCAGACTTATGTGCCCTCTAGAAGCTTGCGTTCTGCAAGTGAACGTCGCTTGATTATGCCATCCCAAAGAAGCACAAAGTCACTTTTTTTACGGACTTTTAAATTAAATGTTTCCTCCTGGTGGAATGACCTGCATAACTCAGTCCTTAGCCATCTTCAAGAATCGGTTAAAAACACATCTCTTCCATCTTTATTTGACCCTCTAACTTTAGCACTTTTCATTTTTCATTTCATTTATTATACAGTTAACAAAAGCACATGAAACACTGAAGTGCAGCTGGAATAAACACTGAATAAACACGTAACGCAGGTGTTCTTGAGTACAGAGGCCAGTTGCATAAACTTAGCCTCCATGTTAAGACTGTGTTTTAAGAACTAGTCTGATCATCTAGCAGTTAGCCAAGGGGTAATCAGTCTTATTTTTTAGATTCAATTTAGACTAATCTACATTTTTATAAAAACTAATTAAAAAAAATGCAGTCTTAAAGAAAACAAAAATTAGATGACTAACTTGTAAGACTAGTCTAAACTTTTTATGCAGCTGGCCCCAGGTGTGAATACTCATCTAATCTAAAACAGCTGTAAATACTGATCTACTGCAGGTGTGAGCGGCTCTCGGCTCGCACACTAAATTGGCCTCGTGTTTACAAGTTCACTTCTCGCTTTCTCTATTAACTGATGAATACTACAGGGGTGGGCAAGAATTATTTTACATAACCAGGATAAAACTTTCAGAAGCCCCAAACGCAGGCCGTGTTTTAAAGATGAAGAGGTGATGGATGTGGGTGGGGGTGTTAATGATGGAGCTGTTGCTCTATTTTGGATGTAATTGCTTTGTTCACGCACCTGCTTCCAAATGCACCATCTGTCATCAGTCCGAGAAAAACTCACAAGACAATCCAACACATAACGTCTAAATAATGCTGCTGAGAATCCTGGTGTGGGACACGGAGACGGTACAGACAGCACTGCTAAAGACTGTTATTTAAATAGATATCATGGTGTTGGTGTCAATGTGAAAAATTTAAGTACATCACTGCATGCTTCCTGTTGGATTTGAATACAGTAAACAAAGCAGTTTGCATTATGCAACAATACATTGTTACTACTTACTACTGGACAAAAGTTTGGAATATTTAATGTTAATGTTTTCAGTGTCTAATTCCCACCAAAGTTGCATTTTTAAATTAAAAATACAGTAAAAATTGTATTATTGTGAAATATTACAATTTAAAAAAAGCGTTTTTCTATGTGAATATATTGTAAAATGTTATTTATTTCTGTGAGTCAAAGCTGAATTTTCAGCATCAAAGCTGGGGTCAGAAAGATTAAAAAAAGTTATAATACTTTATTCAGCAAGGACACTTTAAATGGATCACAAGTGACAGAAAATGCATTTATAGTGTTACAAAAGGTCTCTATTAAAATAAATGCTGTTCTTTTGAACTTTCTATTCATCTGTGAATCCTGAAAAACAAAATGCATCACAGTTTCCACTAAAATATTGTGCAGCACAACTGTTTTCAACATTGATAATAATCAGAAATGTTTCTTGAGCAGCAAATCGAAATATTAGAATGATTTCTGAAGATCATGTGACACTGAAGACTGGAGTAATGATGCTGAAAATACAGCTGCACATCACAGCAATAAATTACACTTTAAAATATATTTACATAGAAAACAGTTGTTTGAAATTGTATTAATATTTCAGAATTTTACTGTTTTTTCTGTATTTTTGATCACATAAATGCAGCCTTGGTGACCAAGAGACTTCTTTCAAAAACACCCAAAACCTTTGACTGGTAGTTTGTGCTGGATACCGCATAAAGTGTAAGTGTAGTGTGGTAGTGTGCAGTTGGAACGCATCCCGTGTGTTTCGGGGTCGAGTGAGGTGTTTGGTGTTGTGCTTTCTGAAATATCCTGAAAGATGTTTTCTCTGTGTGTGTGTGTGCTAATAATCCATCCGTCGGGCTGAACTTTTCTCTGGTGTGAAATTCATGGAAAGACACGAATGTCAAAAAGTCGATTTGCAACACACATCCCATCTATTTTCCATTTGAGAGGGTTTTGCCAGCTATGAGCTGTGTGTGTGTGTATAACTGTGTGAAAGTGATTTGGGATTACAGGTGCCTGGCAGGTTTATCGGAGACCCGGCGGCTTTATCCATCCGTCTGAGTGTGTGTAAGTCTGCAGGCTTAGTGTTGTCTGCACAGGGTTTCTCTCTCATGAATCTGAGTGTTTGATTTGTGTCTTGTGGCTTGTGTTTACTGAGATCAGACCTCTCTCTGACGCTCTGACCTGTAGCATTAACGTCTGGATTTATTAGTACTGACTCCTCGCTGCATACGGGTCAGGGATTTAAAGACACTCTTTAGTGTAAAAGTGTTAAAGTTGAGTGTGTCGCCCTACAGCGTTTGAGCTCCAGACATCAGTGATTCCTCAAATCATGGGAAGATCACTTACAAATTGTAGTCTGTTACTAATTCCAAATTACATGACAAAAATTGTAGTTAATAATGTAATCCATTACAGTACACATTTTAGGTTATATAATCAGATTACTTTTGAAATAACTCATTTATCTCATTAATTTAAATAGGATAATCGTGTACCATATTGATATAAAAATACAAAGAGAAAGAAAATATATTTAAGAAGTTACCAATATATACCAAAAAACAAACAAAAAAAAAAGTTTGGGAATCTGTAAAGACGTAATAACATGGATTTGTGCAATTTAATGTGTTTGAAAGACAAAAGTCTTCCAGAGAAATGGTAATGCATGGTTACGTAACCCACTGAATGATAATTCAAATAAAATTTGATGCAATGCTGACATGTTAACAAAACACTTCTTAGAACTCAAATTAATTTTGTGAATCCAGTGGTTAAATGCTGTGGCCTCTTAAATTCCTGTGTAATTATGACCATCGGACTGTAATTATAGTGTATAATTATAATAATGACCGGTCTTTGTATAAATGTCTACAAAACTGGAAGACGTTCTGAAAGTAAATAAGCGGTAGGCTATTTTAGAAAGGAAAATTAAAAGATGAAAAAGAATTAGGGAGAATCATTAAATTATGAAAAATGTATTCCTATTGTGTAAATAAAATGTAATCATGTAGTCATTAAAAAAAAAAACTAATCTGATTACTAGTATTTTAAAATGTAATCAAATCTACTTATAAGTACTTAATCAGATTTTAAAAAATGATGTAATCCAGATTACAGTGTGTGTGTTACTAAGTGATCAGATGCAAACCTTTTCATATCATATGTTCTCCAGTAAATCCAGTTTGAGTTCAGCAGTGTAATGTGATCATATCAGCCGTCTGAGGAGGAATAAGCAATCAATGTCATCCCAGTAATTCACACAGAGTGAAATGCTGAAATCTTTAGCTATGAATTTGGTTGTCTGATAGTTTGTGTTCGTGTCAGTGTGATTCATGTCAAACCAGCTTTCCTGTCTTTCTCACTGTTTGTCTGTCAGTCAGTGATGGTTGTTGAGTATTTATATTGTGTTATAGATTCACAGCTCGCAGCACGTCTCTGATTCTTAGACTATACATGTGTCTAAATAAAGCAGCTCAGTGTGAAACAGAAATTCACACACAGCGCTGTCAGGTTTATTGTTCTCCAAAAGCTGACCCCGTTGAAGGAATTCTGTGTAGAGAAACTGTTAACGATTCACATTTCCTCCGCGTTCTAGCATACGCTGCCTTCAAGGATTTCCAGCAGAAAACTCAGTTTTTTATTTGAGCTCAGATCCAGCAAATAAAAATGTTCCAAGAACGTTTTCCTTCCATTAAGTTACGTTATTTCGGAATGTTGTTTTTTAAATGTTTTAAAACTTTTTATTTTGGGTTACATGAATGTTAATGTTCCATTTTATGATTTTGCAAAGATGAGAACGTTACCTTTGAATGTTCTCGGAATGTTCTGAAACATTTAAAAAGTAACATTTAAAAAAAGCATTAGATGAACATTCAACTAACATTTAAAAGTGAAACGTTTCATGGGTGATATATAAATAACGCTTTTTAGGACATTAAGGCCAGATAACTAACATGAACACTCTATTAGCATAACTGGAAAAATGTTTGTTCATAACTTTAAGAGAACATTTCCAGAACCTTCAGACAACGTTCCGAGTTTGAGACAGGTCTAAACTGAATGTTGACTGCTTTTTCAGTCTCATTCCTCTAAAGATCACATTTCATCCTCTCTAGGTTTGTCTTTTATCTGGGTTCTCTAGATCATCTCATTGTTTTTCTGCATTCTAACAGGTTCTGATAAGCTCCGCCCCCGATCACTAAAAACAAACACCCAACAACAAATCCGTGTTTGGGTCTGAGTCAGAGTAGCTGGATCAAGTATGAAGATTTCCTCTCAAAGCCAGACTCAGAGCGGATAAAACCCTGTCACTCAAAGCGCTTATGAAAACATGCCTTCCTACAGAGAGGTTTCAGAAAAGCATCTGTGAGATTTACACTGTATATGACAGCTTTATGTCAGGAAAAGACCCAAATTTTGATGGTGCTTTTTGGCTGACTGTCCAGTTTCATTCTATGAAAAAAAAGAAATTCACAGAGGTTTCGTGTGACATGAAGGTAAGTATATGAGAACAGAATTTGGCTGTCTGGGTGCACCGTCCCTTTAAGAGCCAATGCACCAGGCTTACAGAAATCTGTCAATTTCGAATGAAGAGTACAGCTTTCTTCTGTGTGTGTGTGTGTGTGTGCGTGTTTCACTCTGATGGATCACGTTGTCACTCTTTCCCTCCTGCCTTTACACTGATCAATGAGCTAATGGAGTGTTAGAGCTGGATAACCGCTTTACCTCAGTGCACACACACACACACACACGGCCGACCCCCCCTCAGGTCTTCATTCTGTAGGGGTTTGTAAGAAAGCACAAGTCATTTGTCTTGTGACAATAGTGGACTTCCTTTAGGGTCTGCGGAGGTTAAACGTGAAGATATTCATGATATCTGTCTAGTAGGATTGGGAAAATATCAGACTCGAGTCAAAACATGAGCTGAAATTAAATCAGAATGACTGGAAGATGAATTTACTGAAAGAATTAAAGAGCAATGCTAAAGAGGAATGCCATTAGTTCAAAGCAACAATAAAAATGGCTAAAAACAGATTGGTTATTATGGGATCTGACCTTTAGGTTTAAGAATTTTGCAGATGATTATATCCAAAGAGACTTAGAGTTATTTCAAGCTGTATACAGTGGTGTGAAAAAGTGTTGGCCCCCTTCCTGATTTCTTATTTTTTTGCATGTCTGTCACACTTTAATGTTTCAGATCATCAAACAAATTTAATTATCAGTTACAGATAACACAAGGAAGCACAACATGCAGTTTTTAAATGAAGGTTTTTATTATTAAGGGAAAACAAAATCCAAAACTACATGGCCCTGTGTGAAGAATTGGTTGTTAAAACTGTGGTTTATCACTCCTGAGTTCAATTTCTCTAGCCACATCCAGGCCTGATTCCTGCCACACCTGTTCACAATCAAGAAATCTCTTAAATAGACCTGCCTGACAAAGTGAAGAAGACCAAAAGATCCCCAAAAGCTAGACATCATGCCAAGATCCAAAGAAATTCAGAAACAAATGAGAAAGAAAGTAATTGAGATCCATCAGTCTGGAAAAGGTTATAAAGCCATTTCTAAAGCTTTGGGACTCCAGCGAACCACAGTGAGAGCCATTATTCACAAATAACAAAAACATGGAACAGTGGAGAACCTTCCCGGGAGTGACCAGCCGACCAAAATTACTCCAAGAGCACAGCGACGACTCACCAAAGAGGTCACAAAAGACCCCACAACAACATCCAAAGAACTGCAGGCCTCACTTGCCTCAGTTAAGGTCAGTGTTCATGACTCCAGCATAAGAACGAGACTGGGCAAAAATGATCTGCATGGCAGAGTTCCAAGACGAAAACCTCTGCTGAGTAAAAAGAACATAAAGACTCGTCTCAGTTTTGCCAGAAAACATCTTGATGATGCCCAAGACTTTTGGGAAAATACTCTGTGGACTGACGAGACAAAAGTTGAACTTTTTGGAAGGTGTGTGTCCCATTATGTCTGGCGTAAAAGTAACACTGCATTTTTAGAAAAAGAACATCATACCAACAGTAAAATATGGTGGTGGTAGTGTAATGGTCTGGGGCTGTTCTGCTGCTTCAGGACCTGGAAGACTTGCTGTGATAAATGAAACCATGAATTCAGCTGTTTACCAAAAAATCCTGAAGGAGAATATCCGGCCATCTGTTCGTGACCTCAAGCTGAAGCGAACTTGGGTTCTGCAGCAGGACAATGATCCAAAACACACCAGCAAGTCCACCTCTCACTCATTGCAAGTTATCGCAAACGCTTGATTGCAGTTGTTGCTGCTAAGGGTGGCCCAACCAGTTATTAGGTTTAGGGGGCAAACACTTTTTCACACAGAGACATGTAGTTTTGGATTTTGTTTTACCTTAATAAAAACCTTCATTTAAAAACTGCATGTTGTGTTATCTTTTAGTAATATTTAAATTTGTTCGATGATCTGAACAAACATGCAAAAAAAAAAGAGAAATCTAGAAGGGGGCCAACAATTTTTCACACCTCTGTATTTTATCAGTTTGTGCATTCCCTGCTTCATTTCGTAGGAAATGTAAGAGTTCTGTAAAATGAAAGTTAATTTTTTTTTTTCAAATTGTATTAAATGTTTAAAATTAAATTAATATATTAGTAAATAATTTTATTTATTTGTTTTCTATTTTTGGTTCATTTATATTACATTTATGTGGTACAACTATAATATCAGGCATTATAAGTTTCTGAATTATGTAGCAGAAAACTTCAAGCATTGATTTGCACATATGTTTTGTGACAACATGTTTACAGGTAAACCATGCTAAGTAATAAAATGTATTATTAAAAACAGCAGTTTCTTTAAATTCCTTCCATTTTAATTCTACTTTTTAGAATTTAGTTTACATGCAAATTACAGTTCTGCGTCTTGTTTGCTAAATCAGTTTAATTGACATTGGAGTATTGATTGCGACTGATCCTGCTGCTGTCTAGTCCTCAAATCTCACTGCTCCTGTCACATCACTCCAGGCTAATCTCATATCACACATTCACTTGCAGTGTTGCTAATCAGGGTTTGGAGGGCAGATTATGTTTTAACGATCCAAACCGCTTTATATGTCATGACTCATGAGTCTTTGATTGGCAGGTTTTGCCCATCTGACTGAAATCACGGTTATTATGTGGCGCTGACGATTTCACAGTCTGACTCAAGTGGAACAGCTCAGGTGCGGCAGAGAGACGTCCAGCGTGATTAGCACTGATAGAGACAGAAATGATGGGACGAATCTCTCAGAAACATCACCAGGTTGCACTTTTTTGGAATTTTTACCTTATTTTCATGACATTTCAGCACATTTTGTTCAAGAATGCTTGTTACTGTAATGCATCTGGGTGTCTTGCTTTTGCTGTAATTCTCAGCGGTGACTCTCATTACTGTAATACAATAATGTTTTAATTAAAATCTGCATTAATAACAAGCAGTACAACAGATATTAGCATGATGTATAAATACGTTCCAGTTTTACTTTTTTTTTCACATCACAGCAATGATGTCGGATTATGGAAAATTGTAAATGTGCTTAACTGTCATGAAAATAATACATCTTTCTAAATATAGGCTTCATTCTATTTCAATTTGACCTGAACATGTAATTTACAGATTTTGTGAGATGCACCCGATGAGGGAAAATGGCTGAGCGTCTATAACATGAGGCAGAACTAGAAAAAAAGTCCAGCGAGCCAATGCTTATGGGCACAGCAGGAAATCAGCCAACCAGAAACAGGAAGAGAAAAGGAGAGAGAGGGAGGCTCATAAGTAATTGAAATGGAGGTGATGTCGCCGATGGGCTGCACTGCTACTGTAACTGAAGTGCAGCAGAGCGTTTGGGATAAAATTGCTTTCTAATTATTCAATCCACCTTTACTTTTCCTTCTGAGAGACAAAGAGAGAATGACTGAAAGAAAGAGAGAGAAAGATAGTCTCTACATGTATGTTGATGAAGCATTTACAGGTTGATATTTGCATGCTGTTTGTTTTGTTGTATTATGAGCCATACACTTAATGTGCATTTATTTTTTTCCCAGCATGCAGCAGCAGTGGATGTGTCTGGCTTTACTGGCCCTCATGATTGTCACAGTGACGCAGGCAGATGGTGGAAAAACAGAGAAACAAGGTAACAGAACATGACCACACACTGCTTTATGTTATCTCACACTTTTCTATATCACCCTTACTGCTCTGTATTGTCACATATTGCTATATTTTACCCTACACTACTCTACATAACCCCATAAATGTTTATAGTACCCAATTCTGCTATTTTACCCCATAATCTATTATTTCTCATACTGCTCTGTATAATCCTTTCTGCTCTGTATTTCCACATATTGCTCTATATCACCTATGGCACTATACATTACCCTATACTGCTCTATATCATCTTATCACACCGCTCTTTATTACCACATAGTGATTTATATCACCATGCCGCTCTATATTACTCCATTCTGCTCTGTATCACCATGCCTCTCAATATTATCCCAGGCAGCTCATTATCACCCACACTGCTCTATATTACCCAGTACTGCTCCTTATCACCTACGCAGCTCTATATTACCTAATACTGCTCTGTATCACCCACACTGCTCTATACTACACCATATTGCTCTAATTAAACCACACAGGTCTATATTATCCAATACTACTGGATAAATCCCACACCATTCTATATTACCCCATAACTGTCAATATAACCCATGCTACTCTATATTACCCCATACTGCTCTATATAACCCATGCTGCTCTAAAGTGAAAAAGTGATGTGACGTTTACCTAGTATGGTGTCCCATACTCGGAAATTGTGCTCTGCTATTAACCCATCTAAGTGCGCACACACACAGCAGTGACTAGTGAGCACACACACATACCTGGAGCAGTGGGCAGCCCTTTTTGCTGCAGCGTCTGGGAGCAGTTGGGGTTTCAGTGATCAAGGGTCTCACTTCAGGCATGGTATTGAGGGTGGAAGAGAGCACTGTACATTCACTCCCCCCACTAAAATCCCTGCCAGTACTGAAACTCAAACCTGCGACCTTTGAATTACAAGTCAGACTCTAATCATTAGGGCATGACTGCTATATTACTCCATATCGCTCTGTATTACTCCATACTGCTCTATATAACCTACGCCGCTGTATATTACGCCATACTGCTCTATATAATCCACCCCGCTCTATATTACTCCATACTGCTCTATATAACCTAGACCACTCTATATTATGCCATACTGCTCTGTATAGCCCATGCCGCTCTATATTATGCCATACTGCTCTATATAACCTATGCCGCTCTATATAACCTAAACCGCTTTATATTACTCCATACTGCGCTATATAATCCACGCCGCTCTATATTACTCCATACTGCTCTATATAATCTACGCCGCTCTATTACACCATACTGCTCTATATAATCCACCCCACTCTATATTACTCCATACTGCTCTATATAACCTACACCACTCTATATTATGCCATACTGCTCTATATAACCCATGCCGCTCTATATTACGCCATACTGCTCTATATAATCCATGCCACTCCATATTACTCCATACTGCTCTTTATAACCCACGCTGCTCTATATTGCTCCATACTGCTCTATATAACCCACACCGCTCTATATTACACCATACTGCTCTATATAACCCACGCTGCTCTATATTACACCATACTGCTCTATATAACCCACGCCGCTCTATATTACTCCATACTGCTCTATATAACCCACACTGCTCTATATAACCCACGTCGCTCTATATTATGCCATACTGCTCTATATAACCCACGCCGCTCTATATTACTCCATACTGCTCTATATAACCCACGGCACTCTATATTACACCATACTGCTCTATATAACCCACACCACTCTATATTACTCCATACTGCTCTATATAACCCACACTGCTCTATACTATCCCATACTGCTCTATATCACTTAAGTCATTATAGATTACCCTACGCTGCTCTGTCACTCACACCACACTCTATTACCAATGCTGCTCTGTATTTCCTCTCAGCACTCTCTATTTCCCCACAGTGCTCTATATTTCCACACACACACATTGCTCAGTATCACTTCACACTGCTCTATATCAACCCACACACTCTCTCTGTCTCTCATACATACAATTGTAAGGTGCAAGATGAAACTGTGTGTGCTCTCACTCTGACAGGTAAGAAAGAGCGTAAATCGGACTGTGGTGAGTGGCAGTGGAGCGTGTGTGTGGCTAACGAGGGTGACTGCGGTCTGGGCACCAGAGAGGGCACACGCACCGGCACCGACTGTAAACAGACCATCAAAACCCAGCATTGCAAAATCCCCTGCAACTGGAAAAAGCAGTTTGGAGGTGAGAAGCCACACAAACAGAGGTTGCATACACACACACACGCAGGGCTCAGGGTAAATAAGCCTGCACTGTGGAGTAACAAGATGGAGATTCTTACAGAATTCTATCCTCAGAAATGACATGACTGCAGTGGGAGCCAGAAACAAGCTGGCAGAATATACCAGTTTGTGTGTGTGTGTGTGTGTGTGTGTGTGTGTGTGTGTGAGAGAGAGAGAGAGAGAGAGAAAGCATATGCCACCTTCCCTCGGGATTTGTAGGTATGCACATAAACTATCAACAAACACTGAAACTGTAGGGTGTTTTCTCTAAGTCTCTCTCTGGGAATGTGCAAGACCATCTCGCTCTGAAGGAAAATCAGAAATCACAGACTTAATAAAACATGATCACACTAAACGTTGAGTGATGAATCCTCTGTGTATTTCTGTGAAGTTCAGCAGCCGTGTCAGAATAGTTTAGTGTCGAAATACTGATGTCTAGTGCAGAATGTTTCCTCTTGAGTTATAAGGGTTCTATTTCACACCGGCCTCATTTTTGAGGGTCTCAGTTCAGGACAGCGGCCATTCAGCCGGAGGGCTGCTGCATGTAATTACATTCTCCCTGCCTTTAAATATGTCATTAGAGAAAATTTTGTGCTTGATTGAAGCCGTTTAACCCCCATCCATTCCGGCAGAGACCGAGAGAAATCACTCCAACGCATGGACAGAAAGAATGAAAGATGAGATGAGACAAGAGATAAAGGAACGAGAGCATAGATCAGGGCTTCACAATTGGTTTTGCTTCAGGATCCCGATTTTACATTAGCCACCGAGTGCCAACCCAACACAGTACCTAAATTGTTTATCGTGTAAAATTGCATTTTGATGGACTCATGCTCTGGGCAGCCAATAATTCACCTCGCAAAACAAACAAAATGTGCTCGGCACAAACCTCACTGTAAGTAAACCTGTATTTAATGTAGTCTGGGTTGTGTTTTCTTTTCCCTTGTGTAGCCCGCAACCTGTTTTACTTCATAATCTGATGTTTTTCCAAGTGAAACAGGATATTCAACAAGAAAAAAAATGTGGTTTTAAACTTTGGGAGATATTGTGTGGTGAAAAGTTTCTCCGTATGACATATGGTTGAAAAGGGATTGGAGACAGCAGCTGAAAACTAGTTCAAGATTATGAAGACAAACATTAACTTTTTCAGAATAACATGCATTGGTGAATCCTTCACAATAACACCAGGAAGCTGTATTAAGACAGTAAATGTGGATTTCATGTTGACTTTAAACCGGTTTATGCATGTATGTTTTGCTTTTGCATTCATAGTGTATTTTTGACAGGGTTTTGTAAAATTATGTTGCATTTGAACTCGTCAAAATCAAGCTGTGGGTTTTTGTCTTTTGCAGGTGAGTGTAAGTATGATTTTGAAGCGTGGGGAGAGTGTGACTCGATCACGGGAATGAAGACGCGCACCGGCATGCTAAAGCGAGCGCTGATGGACGCTAGCTGCCTGAACACCGTCAACATCACCAAACCCTGCAGCAAACCCAAGACCAAGATACAAGGTACAAGAATACACCCATAAAGTCATGCTGTGTTGAGCATGAGATGTACTCAACTTGAGTGAACACAGAAGCAGTATCAACTGATTTGATCGGAGTGCTAAAAACATTTTTGCATTAAGGTAAGACACCACAGGGGAATAGGGTAAAGATGATAATTACCATACTTCCCTAGTTGATTAATCACTGCTTTGTATTACAAGTTTCCTGCATTGTTATGTTGAAATATGCAAGCAATGCATTATATAATTAAATATGCAGTAATATGCGTAATGCAGTAAATATGCATACATTTCCAGAACAGGTTTTTTATTGAGGGGATGTTGGATTTCTCTTTTTGTCACTCCATAAATCAAAAAATGCTGTCAGCAATCTGGAAAAATGCATTTTCACCATGTTTGCTGGTAATAAAATGTTGCATAAAACCCCAAACAACAAACAGAACCCTCTGTAATACCATTCAGAATATAAAGAGGAATACAACCGGTTACATTTAAAGTTTTGTGTGTATAAGTGAAGTAAAAAACTTATTTTGAGAAACAGCCTTTAAAGGTATTAAATCTACAGATGAAAAAAGATAAATCGGAATAAATCTGAAAACACTTAAATGTGCTTTTTGATGCCCCCCCCCCATCTTGTCTGAAATAAGACATGTAAATTAGCCCAAAAACTGACTAGTGCATGAAAAAAAAAACAGTTTTGACCATAATGCATTAAAAAGCATTAAGAATCCAAATGACCCTTATTTATTTGTAATCCCACTTTTATTTTTGGACGTATCTTCAAATTAAAGATGCAGCAATATGTTTTGCCATTATTGTATACTGCAGATATTCTTGTATTATTTTTATACACAGTTTACAGGTCTGTGTTTTGAACCGCAGGACTGTGGGATCGTAAGGTTACGCTGAAATATTGATCAATAAGCTCTTTCTCTCTTTCTCAAGCTCAAGAAGATTCTAAAGACTCTGTTAAAGTTTAATAAATGTGACGGTTTCACAGTGTGTTAAAGGCCACAGACGGCTGGTTTGTGTTGTTGTTGTTGTTGTCTGTGCTTCATATTATTATGAAGTGAATATGCTGAGATTCATGGCACTGCAGTATTTCTAATGCTGCTGTCTCCCGCTGATGAATCCCTCGTGCTGTAATATTCCTCATTTGTAAAGTCGCTTTGGATAAAAGCATCTGCTAAATGAATAAATGTAAATGTTGGCAACAATTCAGGCTAATCAAAATAAATTCGTCTTAATCTCCCAAGAGCATAATTTTTCAATCTGAAAGTCACAATTTAATTTTCCACCGCAAAAGAAAACACAGTAGCATATGAATTTATTTAACTGATAAAGATGTCGTGAAATGATTGTGTTTGGATGAAGTGGATGGTGAATCATTCAGAGATGACATTCGGGTCAAGAACAGCTTTTCTAAACCTCATTGTTGCTGTAAATGTCATTAACCAGCCTTAAAGTGCTGTAGTAACGGTTGTGAATGTCTGGATAAGGGGAGATGGATTTGTCTGTAATGTATGAGACGGGTCTCGTGTGCTCGTCTCATTTATCAGGATTTGGACCTGAGCTCAAGTGCTGCTGAAAGAGCTTAAAGAGCCCAATCCATCATCAAACAGCAGAGATGAAGAACTGACCATGATCATGAACCAAACCGGCTCAATATGAACTCAAATGTTTCTTAAAAATAGCTCCGTTCTCCTAATGTGTGTCAACAACTGACCCATTACTGTGTGTGTGTGTGTGTGTGTGTGTGTGTGTGTGTTTGTGATGCTGTATCTGTAGATAATGTGTGTTTGTGCCCTTTTCAGTGTGCCAACAAACAGAGGACAGAAGTGATTAGGAACTCCCTAGAAATTCCCTACAGATGGACCATAAACACACACACACACACACACACAGGGTGAGAGGGGTGTTTTCGCCGGGGTCTGTTTGAGGTGATAAGAGGAGCAGCAGAGAGCATTGTGGGGGTTTGGGAGCGGGTGCCACTGTCACAGACGGATGAACGAAGGTAAACAGGTAAACACACACACACATCTCACCTGTTAGTGTGTCCCACGGTACAGCAGGCCGGACAGGACGTCACATCACTCACACTGATGTTGATGGTGAAGCGATGAGGATTTTCAGAGCCTCTGACTGGCTGGACATCTGTTTGTGTCTGTCTGTCAGGTCACATGATTTGGCTCATATTAAAGGCTGGTTCTCTTATAACAGGCTGAACCACTGCTGTCCGTCCAGCTCATGAGACGCAGATGTGTGTGTGTGTGTGTGTGTCTGAGTTTGTGTGTGTGTGTGTGTATGAGTGAGTTTGTGTGTGTGTCTGACTGTGAGTGTGTGTGTGTGTCTGAGTGTGAGTTTGTGTGTGTATGTGTGTGCGTGTGTGTGTGTCTGACTGTGAGTTTGTGTGTGTGTCTGACTGTGAGTGTGTGTGTGTGTGTGTGTGTGTGTGTGTGTGTGTGTGTGTGAGTGTGTGTGTGTGTGTCTGACTGTGAGTTTGTGTGTGTCTGACTGTGAGTGTGTGTGTGTGTGTGTGTGTGTGTGAGTGTGTGTGTGTGTGCGTGTCTGAGTGTGAGTTTGTGTGTGTGTGTGTGTCTGAGTCTGTGTGTGTGTGTGTGTGTGTGTGTGTGTCTGAGTCTGTGTGTGTGTGTGTGTGTGTGTGTGTGTGTGTGTGTGTGTGTGTGTGTGAGTGTGTGTGTGTGTGTGTGTGTGTGTGTGTGTGTGTGTGTCTGAGTGTGTGTGTGTGTGTGTGTGTGTGTGTGTGTGTGTGTGTGCGTGTCTGAGTGTGAGTTTGTGTGTGTGTGTGTGTGTGTGTGTGTGTGTGCGTGTGTGTCTGAGTGTGAATTTGTGTGTGTGTGTGTGTGTGTATCTGAGTGTGAGTTTGTGTGCATGTGTTTCTGTGTGTGTGTGTGTGTGTGTGTGTGTGTGTGTGTGTGTGTGTGTGTGTGTGTGTGGATTTGAATATATTTTAAAATGTAATTTAAGTTTTGCCATCACAGGATAAATTATATTTATTAATAGAAATCAGTCATTTTAAATTGTAATGTTTCTCATTTTATTTTATTTGTTTATTTATTTTTTGGTCAAATCAATGCAGCTTTGATGAACAGCAGACTTCTTTCAAAAATATTAAAAAATCTTAATTATTTCAATCTTTGGACCTAAAAATATGTATGTATTTATTTACACACACAGTATTTAATCTTGAATTGATGATGAATGTTTGAGTTCATATTGAGATCTCTGATGTTTGTGATGCTGTGAATCTGAGCATATGTTGAGATCTCTATTTAATCTCACTGCCGTCTAGAAGGAACAGTTGATCTGTAGATCTCATTTGTCATTCATCTTTCCTCCGGTTTTATTCTATAATTAGCCGTTGTTCTGCTGATGGTCTTCTGGTTGTTTTTGTGTTTGATTTGAATGGGTTTAATCTTTATGCTAATGAGATGCTAATGCTATGAACGCTTGGATGGCGTTATTGGACATGTAATCATCATCAGTCAGTTTAATGAAGATTTTCTGCACATTTGGATTGTTTTGTGTGAAAACGTAGATGTTTGGCAAGTTTAGACATGAATGCAGACGGTAGCTGTTGATGACAACATGAACTTTTAGACTTGATGAGCTCTGATCAACAAGTGACGTCCACCAGCTCTCACTCTCACTAAATCCAGAAGAATGTTAATTAAACTAAGTCAAGGTTCATTTCATATCTGAGATGAGATTTATGCAGAGGAGCCTTTATAAATATCCTCTTATAACAGTAGAATCATTCAGCGTGATTATCTGGATATGTAGTGTCAACGTTTGTCACATTTAATCCAAATTCTCATTGTCATGCAAAGTAAAGAAAGAAAGAAAAATAATTAAATTGAATGCTAAATTATTTATAGATCATAGTAGCATTTTATACTGATATAAATAAAGTATTTTCTATTTAAAACAATTTAAAATTCTAAGTATCTAAAGTATTTTAAATTTAAAATAATAAATTTTATTTTAATTTTTTTTAATTTAAATTATCATGCAAAAACATGACTAATGGAAAAAAAATTATTCTGTTGAATGGTAAAATATTTACAGATCACAGTAGCATTTAATGTTATTAATAAAAATAGTAACTTTAAATGTATTTTTAACTAATTAATTTAAAATAATAAATTTTATTTGACATTTTTAAATCTAAAAAAAAAACTAATAGAAAAAAACTGTTGAATGGTAAAAATTCATAGATTACAATAACATTTTAAGCTGATTTAAATGAACAAAGCTATTTTTAATTGTACACTATTTTTAATTTAACTAATTTAAAATAAATAATAAATGAATTTTATTTTTCATTTGAAAATAAAAATACTGCAATATAAAATTAAAATAAAATACTGTAATACATAAAAAAATTATAATGAGAATTATTTAAAAAAAAAAACCTCAAAAGCAAAATATTCAAATGTATCATCCATAATTAATG
This sequence comes from allo-octoploid hybrid of Carassius auratus x Cyprinus carpio, assembly GCA_024542945.1. NCBI lineage: Eukaryota > Metazoa > Chordata > Actinopteri > Cypriniformes > allo-octoploid hybrid of Carassius auratus x Cyprinus carpio. Next base: position 522,234 of record JANHFF010000203.1, read on the forward strand.
GAACAGAGAATACAGGGTTAAATATCTTCAAATGCTATTAATGTGCTTTATGTGCATGAAACAGGCTTCATTTTCTTTAAGCAAAAGGGTATTTCTTATTTTTATCTCTCTTGATTTCGGGCTGAAATAGGAGCTGGATGTGTTTTCATGAGATTTGTGCGTGCGCGCGTGTGTGTGTGTGTGTGTGTGTGTGTGTGTGTGTGTGTGTGAGAGAGAGACTGATGTTTGTTCTTCTCCCCACAGATTCACAGAAACCAAAACGGGAAGGAAAGAAGAAGGAGCGAAAGCAGACAGACTAGAGGAGAAACTCCAGCTGCCTCCTGAAGCTCCTCAGGCAGAGACGCGCAGATGATGCTGCTCCTTATTTACTATACAATATTTTTAGATCGTTTGTAGCTTTAATTTACAGCTCACAGAATAATGCATAAATGATAAAAGAAACACAAATGAATGACTAAAATCTTCTGCTGAAACTTCTAATGTTGTACCAGCCATTTCAGACCACCCAGCTGGCGAAAATATGTCCCCCTTTAGGTTCTGAAAACATTTCTGGATGTTCTCTGGATGTTCTGAAAGTCTAGTAAAAAAAAAAAAAAATTGTGGTCATGCGAATGTTAAGGGAACATTCCATTTTAGAAGTTTGCAAACATTATGGGAATGTTACTTCTATGAATGATGCAGAAATAGCCAGAAAACTCTGAATGAATGTTCTATTAATGTTATTTGAAGAACGTTTGTTTATAACTTTGCCAGAACGTTCTGAGAATGTTTCCTGTTAGCTGGACGGGAACATCAGACATTAATAAAATGCCAAATTGAGCTGTCTTTGAATTCATGAGTGTGAATTTAAATGAACTGGCCTCTCAAACGAAATGTTGAATTACAATTTGAACTGCAATTTATGAACAAAAGAGATCCATTGAAGTAAATTAGTGCATTCTGGGAAATGAAATGCCCTTCCACTAAAAGAAAAGAAAAATTATAAAAAAAAAAGATCATTAATATCATCTGATGTTTCAGAAATATTCTATACAAATAGGTACTGAGAAATAAAGAAATGTATCGTTTGAAAATTCTTATTAGAATGCTGCATCCTGTTCGGAACCACAATTCAAATCAAGTTCAAATTCAGAAATTTTAATTCTCAATTCAGCCCTGATGGAGAATTAAATAAAAACATGACTAAACTAATACTTGAAATAAGTGTAATATCATTTCCAGAAAATAAACGATGTTAATTATTTCTTCTCATCCATGTTTTCTGTTTCTCGTGTCATTTGTTATCTGAAAGCTGAAATGAGCAGAACAGCTGAGTTATTCTTCATAACACCTTTATTTGCTAGAACTCTTCTCCAAAAGTATATTGCACGATACAGCCAATCTTTAATACACTTCATGTTTGATCAGCGATCATGCTGTTCGTTGCCCTAATAAAGATCGATAACATTCATATTCATTAATAAACACATGTATTTACATGTCTTCAGTGCTACGCATATAGACTATAGAGTATAATACAAACGTTAAGCTGATAACAAAGCACACGTCTACTGATGGAAGCCACAACTCACGTGACGCACGGCAGCAATGAAAAGAAACCATACTGAGTATTTACAGTGTCATCTGTACACAGCCACAGCTCCAAATATCAGTCTTTTTTTGGTATACCGGTGCTTCCACAAGGGTCCAGCATCCGTCTGTCTCCCCACACACACACACACACACGAGCAGCCGTTCACACTCCTGTTCAGTCTATGTACACATGCGTCAGACGGACGTCTTTGGCTGCTGCGTCGCCCTTCGCTGTTTTTTGTCATGAGTGCTACGATGTTACACGAGAGACTCTTGTGTTCTGTTCAAGTCCATTGTGCTCTGCCTTAGACCAGAAACATACTCGACACAAGTACATATTTGAAAGAAGGCTCTTCTGCTCACCGAGGCTGTGTTTTTGATGAAAAATACAGCAAAAAATGTGAAATATTATTAATATTTGAAATAACTGTTTTCTATGTGAATATCTGTTAAACTATAATTTATTTCTGTGATGTGCAGCTGTATTTTCAGCATCATTACTCCAGTCTTCAGTGTCACATGATCTTCAGAAATCATTCTAATATGCTGATTTGCTGCTCAAGAAACATTAATATATTTTTTGTAAACCATGATACATTTTATTTTCCAGGATTCTTTGACGAACAGAAAGTTCAAAAGAACAACTTTTATTTGAAATAGAAAACCTATAACATTATAAATGTATTTACTGTCACTTTTGAGAAATTTTATGTGTCACTGATGAATAAAAGTATTTTTAAAAACAATGAAGACTGGAGTAATAATGCTGAAAATTCAAGAATATATAATTTAAAAAAAAAAAAACAGTCCTTTTAAATTGTAATAATATTGAATATTACTGTTTTTACTGTATTTTTGATCAAATACATGCAGCCTTGGTGAGCAGAAGAGACTTTTTAATAAATCCCTATGATTCTCCAGCGAACAAAAATATGTTCTAACAACATTTTGCTAATGTTCCCATTAGGTTATGAGAACGTTATTTCTGAATGTTCTCCGACTGTTCGAAACATCCAGTTTTTTAAATGTTTTAAAAATGTTTCTTGGTTTAATGAATGTTAAGGAAATGTTCCAATGTATCATTTTGCAAACAGTTACTTTTGAATGTTCTAAAATAGTAACAATCTAAAATGAACATTCCAAATGAAACATTTCAGAAAAATGTTCCATGAACGATGTATAAATAATGTTTTGAGCACATAATTAAAGACCAGATAATAATTTGAATAAACGTTGTATTAACGTTACTGGGACATAACTTTGAGAGAACATTCCCTGTTAGCTGGGTCCAAACTTTCGACTGCTAGTGTAGCTATGCTTTGAAATGTAAACATTATTTTGTGTATGTGTGTGTTTGCTTTGTAAAAGATGCCAGAATAGTCTTTTTCAGATCAACTACTTTGCACCAAATGAATTGGTCGAGATGTTCATCACAGCTACCTGAATGAGACCACATCTGTATTTCTGATTCATGTGCATTCCTGTAGCTCAAACACAAGGTCATGGGTTCCATACTTGTGTGAAATATGTTCACAGCCTCATGGTTCTTAGACGTCTTTCTTTCAAACTTGCCATCAACAAACCACAAAAGTAAAGAACAACTACTTTGAAGTTTGCGAGTGTGCAGACGTCTGCTTCAGTTGCAGCTTCCATGAAGTCTGCACGCGCTTCAGTCTGGAGTCTCTGTCGGGTAATGTTCATGTATGGCTTGATTCTTCTGCACTTGAATCCACCGCACTGAAAAACTCTACATCTTTTATATAGAATCTTTTTACATATTGATTTAAAAAATGTTATAGAAAAGCATCAGCGAGCTGATAAAGTTTGCGCGTCAGTATTTCTTTAAATGTTTTTTGTTTGTCTCGATAGGTAATCTGTAATCGTGTGTCTTTGGCAGCCGCTCTGCTGTGACCACCATCATCACACGATAGATTTGAGTTTCTCACACACACACACACATTGACGGCATTCATAAACCTCACACACAATATAGTTACCTACAATATTAGAAACACACACGCAAGAGGCTTGAGGTGCTCCAGGGGTGCGCTTTAGAAAACACACCGTCCAGTGGTCAGTGTGACCTGCAGATCGCTCACGCGCGTACACACACACACACACACACACACATATATATATATATATATTGTGCTTTGTCTTTTAGAAAACTAACAACAAACAATAACAGGCACTCGAACTCTTAAACAAAAAAAAAATTAAAAATTAAACAAAAGTTTTGAAAATACGGATGTGTTTATAAATAAATAAACAGAGAACACCTACATTGAACACTAGAATAGAGATTTCAAAATATTTCATAACCTTAAACAGATTAGAAAATACATTTAAGCCCTTTAATATTAATTGTGCTGTCACTAGGGTGATGATGACGATGGATGAAGATGGACCTGAACCTCTGAACACACATTTATGATTGAAAAATGTAGGCCATGTGTTCAGATGGCTGTAGCTGGCCTGACAATTTGATTGGCCGCTCCAAGTGTCACTCCAAAACTCTAAACTGTGATTGGCTCTCTCCACAATCTGAGGAAGGGCCTTTAGTAAACCAGGTGGAACCTCCTTGCTTAGCAGTAAGATTCCTGAAATTAGTCATTAAGTGCATTAAATGGATTTTAGCTGTCCAAAGTTAAGAATGTAAGTATATATTTTTTGATATAACCTACAAATAGCTGTTTTCTCTGTGTTCGTGAAGTTTTAGCACCCTGTCTTGCCATCTTACTAGCTTGCTAGAGCACTTACACGGCCTGTATGGCCAAATGTTTGTAGACAGCTCTAATATACAGTCAGATTATAGATGGCAAATGCAATCAGGCTTTCATGACAATCACATGTTTATGTGTGTGTTTAGTGGACTCTGTGTGCCAGTGTATCGCCATAATCTCACAAATATTTCTCTTATTATTTAAAAAAAAAATGGCTATTGATTGGTGTGGTTTAGGTTTGAATTAGTCTGTAATCTCTATGATTAACTTTCATAAAAATTATAGAAAAAAATATATTAAAGAGTTTTTTTGTTTTTTACTCCTGAATGCATGTATTTGTACATCTCCATAAAAAACAAATGAAATATAATTAAATATAACATTTTTCTCATTCAAGAAGCCATTTGACACAGACATATGTCACAATAGTGAAGACAAGATTATGACAATTTTTTGTTTCTTGTTGACTTTAAACATAAATAAAGTAAAAAGATAGCAATCTGGATGGCTTGTTAGCTCACTAATATGGACAAAAATACAGGTGTGTAAAGCCTATATGTAATGCAAATTTCACAGGCCATCATACTGTATGTACTTTGAGTCTGAACAAAATTGTAAAAAAAAAAAAAAAAAAAAAAAAAAAAGAATTCATGTGTGTATAGTATTTTTATAGTATCAGTATCTTTGAATGGTATTATTTAGAAAAGTTTTCTTTAAATATGAAGGGTTTGGATTTATTTGAGGTCATTATAATTAATTTTATATATAAACTGTAGAAGTCTGTGGTATATCCAGAGGTGTGTGTGTGTGCTAAACAAATCCCAGCAGGGCACCGGTGGCATCATGAGCCCTGGGATGGTGGTGGCTTTTTACAGGTTGTGACTGGCCGTGCTTCATCTTATCAGGCGTCACACACTCTCAGTGCTTATCCCTCGCTGGAGGACGACTGAGTGTGTGTCACACCAGCGCCGGTCCATTTAAGGCTGGGGTTGCAGGATGGGACGCACCGAACACTCACCGACACCTGCACTATCTGTCCTGCTCGCAACTAATAACACGCGGCTCCGCCACGCATCTCTCACGACCTCTGACCTCCAGCACACACACACTACTCATCGGGTGTAAAGCACTACAATAACTGTACTTCAATATACTTAGTGCATACTGAATTTTGGGCATTTTGGACTTAAGTCAATTACATTTTCAAAGCGGAATCTTACTTTTTTTTACCATTTCGTTTAGATTTCGAAAATACAAAGTCTATATTTTACAGGTCATCACGACTTAAAAGTTTCTCTAGATATATTCTGGTCATCATGATGAAATACGTACTTATGCACGTATATGCATTACATATGTTTGTTCATCTTACTGTGCTAACAAGCTATCCTTAATATTTGTTTAAAGTCAGCACAGATTGGAAGTTACAGTTGTCTTTTGACATATATCCGAGTCATACGGATTTTTGAATGAGAAAAATTGTAGCGCAGGGCTTATATTTTTTAATGAAAGATTAGAAATCAGTTATAATAATCACTGCAATACAGTTTTTTAACTTTAATTTTCTTTTATAATTTTAGTAATTTTGTTGTGTTTTTGTAATATTTATTAGTTTTTATTTTAAATGTCTATAGTTTGTATTCATTTTTATTTATTAGTCTAGTTTTAGTTATTGTAGTACACCAAGTAAAACTAACTGGAGATGAGAAATGCTGCAAATCTTCTCAAGCTAAATGTTTACTAAGTGTGAACATGTCTGTAAATGACTGTATTCAAGTGTCAAACAGCTATAAAATTATCAAATGCGGATGCTTTTTTTTTAGGCTGAATAGTTGAAGTTGAATAAACTGTTCATTAGAAGTATAATTTCTCTGTATTTTACAACCCTGTCAGTGCCAGGACACAAACTACGGTAGCCAAGACACAAAATCAGATGATGTATGTCATCCTACAATAATCACTGATATTATAATATGCAGACGAACAACCAAACATCATGCATGATTCTGTCATGTCTATGTATGGATAAATCTATATATATAAAGTAATGTCAAGATGGAGGGATTGTGCTAAAAGTAAACGCGTGCATTATTTGGAAACGGATTATTGTCGTACTTTAAATATGTCATGAGATATGGACATAATAGATGGGATGAGAATGAATGTGTGAATCAGATGATTAATGTTCATATGTATTGCAGTATAATTCTCTGCGACCTCCTGCAAAAATGTACCACGGTATCCAGAGTTTTCCAATATCCCATAGATACAATCATAATTCCCAAAGGAAAAATGCCAAAGGAGATCTTCTGGAGCAGTTTGAATGAGATTCATGTTACTTTACTATGATTTTACAACAGTAACTGTGTTATTTTGAGTGAAACTTCATTACCGCGGTACATTTATTAACATTGTCGCTACAGTTTCTGATGCAGATGCTCGTCTATCGCACACGAGCTCTATTCCCCCAGCATGCATCACTGTCAGAGTTATGAGCTGCTGCTCTGTCATCGATTGACTGACATTTCCCATGATCCTCTGCTCTGAGCGGGGATTCTGTTAATCTGTTTTAATGAATCCAAAAACTAATGGCGTCTCATGATGAGATGAGGAAGCTTATGTATTTAGCCCTTTAAGTTCACAAGGCAAGAACCTGTGAGTTATATTAAACCTCCTGACGAGGTGATCAAACACACACACACACACGCGCGCGCGCTCTTTCAAGCACATTGCCTGCAGGCGGATCATGAGCCTAGAGGGCAGGTCAGGTCATCAGGCACCACTTCTGCATGGACGTGCATGTGTCAGGCATGTCATTAACAGTACAATGAGGCGGAAAGCAAGCGTTTTGGCTTTTTAATATTTTTCAGGTTTTTTTTTTCTTTCTCAGATTCACAAGCCGGTTTTGGAGTATCTGCTAAATTAGTGCTCGCGTGGCTGGTGTTTTCCTTTTTTCGCCCAAGCGTGAGTGAACTGTTTTGTGTAAATGCAAAGCAGAGGTGAGGTGGATGCTAATGGCTGCGTGCCTGTGAGAGCCTCTTCATCCTGTGCGTCTGTTCACTTTAAAAGGTTTAGATTTGCATCCCTGGAGACCCCGAGCACTCAAAACTCATCCACTTTAACATACGGGCACATCTGAGAGCCTCTTCAACCCTCTTATTGCTCACGGAGAGCACACACACACACACAACAAATACACACAAACCCTGCAGCCAGCAACCTGTCGTACTGTCATCATAGATGCTTGCATTTATCGAAGCTTTAAAGTCAACATGAGACGTTTACTTCCTTAATGCATGTTTCTGGTCTTATTTTGCACGATTCATTGGTGCACATTATTAAAACTCTGTTTGCAATCTAAATAAAATCAAGATATAAATTTCACTCTGGTTACAGAAGTAAACAGGCTTCATGTTGACTTTAGCTACAAACTTACATAGGCACCGTCATCCAGCATGCAACCACACACACACAACACGGATACAGTACATGATTATATACACGTATATACAGGTGTGATTTTATACTGAAGCTCAAACACATTTGGTTTGGATCTTCAGTCAGCCCTGTTGTCCCCTTATTTGTGTATTATTGAATAGTACAGACTCCAATCTCACCATCTATTTGCTCATATTGTTTTGTTTTTTTACTTTTTTGTTTATAAATCAAATATTTAAGCACTTCTTTTCCTTCTTTTGTGACATGCATCACCTCTATGCGTATGTAAAGTGCTACAATAGATTATCTATATATATAAAAAAACAACGAATGCAATCACATATCTGCCCAGACGCACCTTTTTACACTAGGGGAAATCTGTGATTTTAAACATAGTGAAATGCGTTAAAATAAAGTACTTGTAGCTGACAGTGTCAAATTCGCCAAACTACAAGGATGGAGGATTCTTAAAACTTTGTATATGATGGGTGTTGATGGGTCTAATCTTCATTTTATAATTGCTGTTTTACTGCATCTTTCCACACATACAAACACATCCACACGTGTACCTTTGTCACCAGAACACACATGTAAAATATAACGCATGCACACACTATTTGTTGCTGCTCATCGGGCCGAGCGTATGTTCTTGTACTGGCAGAGCAGCAGGTGTTTGAAGGTCTTTTTGAAGGTGATGTTGCAGAGGGCGTAGCAAGCGGGGTTGATCGTGCTGTTGATGTAACAGAGCCAGTATCCGATGGTCCACACGGTGTTGGGAATGCAGCTGGAGCAGAAGGTGTTGATGAGGACCATCACGTTGTAGGGCGTCCAGGTAGCCACGAACGCCACCAGGATGGCCATGATGGTGCGCGTCACCTTCTTTTCCCGAGAGGGCGGCGCTTTTTTCTTCTTGGGTGGCTGCTTGGTCATTTTCACGATTTTCCGCGCCACGTGGTTCTGTCTCTCGGTGGCCGGGACGATCTCCACCGTCGCGTTCGAAGGTGCATAACAGTCACCCTTTGGCGATTTGGTGATGATCTTGATGCATGTCAGTTTGGAGCCTCCAGCTTTTGCGCGGTGCCTTGTGGGAGCCTGGTTGTCATTGGCTTTGGATGGCGCCGCCTCGTCCTTTTGATTGGTTACTGCGCCGCTGCCAGAGGTGGAGTCATTGGAGGTTTCTTTCTCCTCCACGGGAAGGCAGTTTCCTCGTCCTCCATCTTCCGCCTCTGCTTCTCCACTCGCCGTGGATGGCGCTTTGCCGTTCTGGAGTTTGGCATCGTGTTGGTTGGCGGCGTCATCTGTTAGCTGGGTCTGTCCTCGATCTGTTTCTTCAGCTGTTAGGTTGTTGTTGGTGGGTTTGTTGGCCGTGTTTTCACGGATCTGATTGGACGAGGCTACATCGAGGTTGCCGCCTGATGGCTTGCGGTTGTCCTTTTTGACGCGGCTCTTGCTGGCGCGGGATATCTGCCAGTACAGCACCATCATGATAATGACGGGCAGGTAGAAAGCAGCTATGGCTGTGCCGAAAGTGACCGCGGCGTTGGAGAAGAACTGAATGTAGCACTCCTTCTCTGGCACCGTGCGCCCGCCAACGATAAACTGCCAGAACAGGATGGCCGGAGCCCAGAGGATGAAGGACAAAACCCATGCCGCCGCAATCATCATGCCTGCCATTTTGGTCGTCCTCTTCACTGGGTAGCTGAGCGGCTTGGTGACGCAAAAATATCGATCGAAGCTAATGATCAGCAGGTTCATGACTGAAGCGTTGCTGACCACGTAGTCCAACGCCAACCACAAATCACACACAACCGGGCCTAGCGGCCAGTATCCAATCACAATGTAGACTGTGTACAAGTTCATAGAGCAAAGGCCAATGATGAGGTCAGCACAGGCCAGGCTGAACAGGAAGTAGTTGTTGACAGTCTGCAGGTTTCTGTTTACCTTGATGGAGAGCATGACCAAGATGTTCCCGATAACAGTCACCAGACTTAGTGAGCCGGCCACCAGTACAATGAACACCACCTCCACTGTCTTATACGGGCTCTCGTCCACCGTCTCCAGGGTCTCGTTGCCCTCAGAGGCATTCCAGAAGGTGAAGTTTATTATATCCATGGCGTCCACACTCAGATACAGCTGGTCAGTTCACTATGGGCAGGATGTATGACTTCTGACACCTACATAGGAGAGAGATGAGATTTAGTATGTTGCAAGTTATGAATTATGAATGATTCTTGAAACTTTCACATGAGAAGATACTCCAGACCAAAAAAGACAAACAATGCAATTTTCTAATTTGCATGAATTTATTTTACCAAAAAAAAAAGTATTGTCAGTACCATGGTACAGCCCTCTATAAACATAGTATTTTTATATTTATGTGGTTCTGATTGATTGCGTGATTCCATAAGATTACCACAGTTTATATCAATAAAACCATCATGGTACCTTTTTAAAGTTTTTAAATACAATAAACAAGTAGCTTGTAAATTTTTAATAATCAATAATTTGCTAATATTTTAATAAGCTACCTACAATCAGAAGAGTATCATTTTGATTACAATTTCAGTATTTGATTTTAATGTTGTGCAAAATAATAAGGTTTTTTATTATTATTTAATACCAGTAATTGTTTTTTATTGTTATATATAAATAATAAAAAAATAAAAAAAAAACATTGAAAGTGAAATTATGTTTTCGCGCTCAAATAACGGCTGGCGCCTGCAAGCATATCGGCGGGAAGCGCGTGAGATTAACGCAGTCTAGAGTTTACCTCACAATACGTTTATAAAGTAATATGTTTTATTTGTAAAATTAGAAATGACAGAAAAACCACCAAAATGAACACCATGAAGACATCTGCCATTCGAACTTGACAGAAAGTGCTGATGATTCAGCGTATTTGAAGACAGCAGCGTTCACCTGAGGGGAACTCAGAACACTTAAGTTAATATTCACGGATATTCTCTGGTAAAGCTGCATATTTTCCTGTTCCAGCTCTGTAGCAGAAAGTATTACAGTAAGTGTGTGTTTTAATAGCCTACGTTCCAGCTTTTTATGTCAAATCTTTACTGCGACATCACAGTTTGAAGCGAAACGGATATTTTAATCCTATTTCAAGGAAATGTGAGTTAACCTGGTTAGTCTCCATGGAAACAGCGGAGTACTTTAAGTAGTTTAATTGGATTCAGTATCGTTGACTTAATGTAAATGAACACTGAACGAGTTTTTTTTGGACATTTTCCATCATCATCACACACACACTCGTAAAACATCGAAATATCTTGTTAGAGTGCCAATTCTAACATCACGCCAATTAAAATGTGAAGGGTGTGATTTCAGCTAATGTGAATAATGAAACGGATGAAATAAGTGAAAGGGAAATTTTAAGCACTGCTCGAACTTGAAAGCGTTCGTGACTTTCAACTTCTTTAAAGTCAACAGCACGCGCGCTGTCTGATCCATCTCCAGCATTCAATTACACTGTCTCCATACTCCACTCCTGCTGTATGTCAAGAAGCATTTGTGGCTGTATAAGGTTCTTGAGTTGACTTGTATGCTTCTTTAGAGATTAGATTTTTCATTACATGTTTTTCAGTGCTGCATATTTGACTCTTGGGTTCTTTTCAGCACCAGAACCGAATTAAGGTGTAAGTGAATCTCATGTAAACACACTCAGGTTCAATTTCAACAAAAACTTAAAAGAATTAGGAAATATATTTTGCACCAAGATGAAAATTTTGGACCATTAAGACTTTTCTATCATTAATACAGTATTTTACTGTAGTTAAAAACTCCTCTGTAATGTAAAACTTTTTTATTTAAATCATAAATGTAATGCATACATTAAATTTAATGCATACATTTTCTTTATACAGTAACTTACAAAGAAATATATATTTTTTTGTATCATATATAATTGAAAACATTTTCAGAAACAGTTTATGTGGGTCTGAAGAGTCTTAAATTGCCCTTCCACAAATTAAGAAGGTATTACATTGGATCAGAAAGTCTTAAATTCATGGTCATGGCATTAAATGTTGCATGCCCTGCAAAAAAACTTCCTCTTCAGTATTTTTGCCTTCTTTTCCAATGCAAATATCGAAACATCGTTAAATCAATATTCATTTACTTGAGATGCAAAATAAAGAAATGAAGACTTGTTTTCTGAGAAACTGAACAAAATGAAATCACTCTATGCTTAAAGCAAGAACTGATATCTATCAGTGTGGTATGAAAACTAGTTTTAATCAAACTCACCTAATTTTGATCAGTTTCTTAGAAAACAAGATGTCCTGTTTGATGCAATTTTGCATCTCAAGTAAATCAATGTATCTTGATTTAAAGGGGTCATGAACTGAGAAATCAGAATTCAAATACATTACAAAATAATAAAAAAAGGCAGTTCATGACCCCTTTAAGAATATTTAGACATGCACATTGAAAAACAAGATAAATAAATACTGTGGTGGAACATCAGAGTAATCTGAAGTATACAGTAAAATAGTCTTAAACTTACTTTCATAAAACCTGCAGAAACCCTGAGAACCTTTCAGTTGTCGTGAAAATAATGTCAGAGGGCAAAAAAACTTAATGGTCCTAAAAATAGTACAATGCCGACATTTGTGAATCATGGATGGCTGCACACAACAGGTTGTATGAATTCAGAGCTGGTTCTGTAACCTTACAGCTGTTTGATCCTTTAGACTGAAGATGTAAGGAAAAACGACAAATTGGGACTGTCAGCTTAATCTCCCGCTTGTGGCTCAGTTGTGCCTTCCGTCTTTGTATTAAAAATCAGGATTAGAGCAAAGGAACAGTTCCCATATGAGCACCTGGGGGCAAAATTAACCTAATGCCTGTCTGTCTGTCTGTCTGTCTCTCTCTCTGTGAATGTGAATAGATACGAGTCCAGTAATGGTGATTAAAGGGAAGAGGTTATCAGTCTTGTGGAGCGACAGTCCACTCTGTTTTTCTCCATTAAAACGCTGCCTTATTTGCTGCTTTTCCCCTGAATAACCAGAGAGAATTCACTTATCTCCAGTGCCAGAAAGCCCTAATCATGGCGTTAGCCACGGCACGAAGCCAAACTAATCTAATCCCTATAAAAACGCTCATGTCCAGCAATCTGTGCTTTTAGAAGAGGCGAACGGCAACAATGCAGATGGAGCCCGCTGTGTCTGCGGGGAGGAGTCAGTGACCACAACACAACACATCACTGCCCGCTACAGGCGATCTGCTCTCTCTAGTGCATTCAAACAAGCACAGTTATGTGTACACAATGGCTCCATTCCAAAGCCTAGCTGTCTATATAGTCAGCTGCTTTCTAGTTAGGGGTGCGTGATATGGTATGATATTTTTTAAAAGAAAATTAAACAAACAGTGCTTTATTTTTCAGGTACAGTAAGTGTATTTAGCAGTAGCATTTAAGAAATTGACTGATCAAATATAAAAATAAAACACTATATACACTTCACTGTATAAGTTATCCTACATTGATTCTTATTAAAGCAAGTAACTGTGTATTAGCAGTCAAGAGCAGTGAGTGATTTTTCTTTTTGTTGTTTTATTAACATTAAAGGGATAGTTCACCCAAAAATGAAAATTATGTTATCATTTACCCACACCTGAATGAGTTTCTTTCTTCTGTTGAACTTAAAAGTTATTTTGAAGAATGTGGGCAACCAAACAGTTGCTGGTCCACAGTGACTTGCGTAGTATTTGTTTTCCTATTGTCAAAGTCAGTGGGGATCAGCAACTGTTTGGTTACCCACATTCTTCAAAATTTCATTTCAGCACAAGAATGAAATGAATACAGGTGAGTAAATAATGACAGAATTTAAATTTTTGGGTGAACCACCCCTTTAATGACAAGCGGCATCATGTTTAGAGCTGTCGCTTTAAGACACGAATCTAATATACAGGCACGCATCCGTTTTTCTCTCAAGTGTTTACTTTCACTTTAGACATAATCAGCCACACTTATATGTAAACCTTGTGTGTTTTTGACAATATTAACGCAATCAGACGCAAAAAATAACTCTATAACATTTAAATTTATTTATATATATATATATATATATATTATGTATTTTATATACTTATGTTTTGCTGTAAAGTGGGTACCTCTTTATGTATTCTAATTTAATTTATGCTTATATAGATCCAAAGCAGAAACTAATGCATTTATAATTTTTAAATTTAGTATTAAATGACATATTTTAATTTACATTTCTCTTACTTTGTCCTCCATATTTTACAGAGCTCATTGCAGTGCATTCTGGGATTATCTTATCATTGAAGGACACTTACGATGCTGCTTCCAATTAGTTCAAAACATGATTTACGTCAGGTATCTTTTGCATCTACACTGTAAAAAAATTATTTATTTTTTTTATAGTTGCAAATAAAATATTATTAGAGTAGGATGTTACAAGAAAATATTATTTCACTCGATCTACTTCAAAATTTTATGTTTTATTCAATGTGTTACTTACCATTCACAATTATTTGTGAAGATTACTAGCAATTTCTGAGTGAAAGTTGTAGCGGTTTGTTTGGAGCAGCATTTACTTTACAAATTTAATCAAATAATTGCGACAGCCGTAAATTATTGCATACAATAAATTGAAGCTTTTGTTATTTAAATCTTTCTATTATTGATTTTTCCATGAATATAGCCTTTGATGCTCATATAGCATAAAATTATCAATAATAAAACAAATAAATAATACATTTTTTCAGTGTAGAAACCAGCATGCTTTGGAAGGGATCTTCTGTGTTTTAGTAAGCATCCGTTCTTCTGGCTTTTATCTACTTTTGAGCTCTCCTCTCTTCAGGCTGTGTTTTCAGGGCTCGTTTCGTTCGGCATATGTGTGATATTCTGCTTTTGGAGTCATAAAAGCTCAGACCTGCTTGACTAATCAGGTGTAATGGAATGCACTTGAGTCATTAAGTGTCCCTATATTCGGTTCTTCAGAGGCCGGCTGTTTGTTTTATAATGACAAACTGCCCTCATTTCAAGTCAGAATTATTCCGCTCGATACTGCATTCATATCCCACCGCTGCTTACTAATAGAGTTCTCTGATCTCTGGTCCAAATTTGAGCCGGCTGGATCCTTATGTTGAATGACAGAACGGTGGAGTTTGGCGTTATGAATAAGTTTTGTCAGCCTTTCGGACTTCAGTCATTGTGGAATTGGTTCAGTAGAGCTGAAAATTGCCTTTGCCCTATGGGACGCACCGAGGACTGATCTCCAACTTTTACCCCTTTTCTCGTTCCCCTTTTCTGTGCTTTGCTTACAGTTTTCCTCTCCTATTCGGAGAGAGGTTGGTGTTCGCGGTGCAGCCGCTGTGATAAATCTCAGCGTCTGACCACAGATGCATATATTTACATAAACAGTCAAAGCACAACGGCCATCTTGACCTGTATAATAGATCAGCTCCAGTGTTTGTCTGGAATAATACTCTCTGGATGGGAGCCACAAAGTGTTGTGCAACAAAACAAAACAACACCACTCAGCAGATCATGTTGCTCATGAGTCTGAGCCAATCAAATAATTGTTACGATTGTAATGGCATTCAGCAAAGGTTCAGTCTTAATCACAACAAAAATGTTTACTTTGAAACAATTTTCACTCAGAAATTGATAGTAAATTTCACAAATCAATATAAATGGAAAGTAACTATAGAAGCCAGTTTCTAACATGGAATAAAAAAATAATAAAAGGTAATTCATACTTTTTATCTCACAATTCTGATTTTTTTTCATTGAATTCTGAGTTTGCATCTTGCTATTCTGCTTTTATGTCTGCCATGATTTTTTTTTTATATCTTACAATTTACACCGTTTTTAAACAGTTGCTATTTTATATATCACAATTCTGCATTTATATCTCATAAATCAGATTTTTTTCTTTTTCTCAGAATTGCAAGAAAAAATACAAAACTTAACTGTATGCTCTTAAGTTTTAACTAATATGAAGGTACGATTTAATAAATAGTGATCTACAATTTCTTTTATTCATGGACATTATATTTTTTCGCTGTCGCACTGTTATTAATACCGAAATAGATGTGTCATAAAAAGACAGATAGCAAACGTACATAACCTGCTGGAATGCATCATTGAATTATTAAATTAACTGTAAGTTTCAAACCTTTTATCTTATGGTGACAAAATAAATATGCACACCTCAAATACTGTACAGTAAAAAGTAAGTACTCTTCAAGCAATGCCGTCACTTCACTCTAACAGTAGTCAAATAGCTGAAACATTAAACATTTAGCCTATATGATGAATAACTATATTATTATTGTTATTAAACTATAAGTCATCTGTTTCATTATTTTCTGGTGTTGATTTCACAAACGAGTTGTGACTGATTTGGGAAGCGTGATGGTAAAAGGCATTTTGGTTGACTACCTACTGTATAAACTTGGTCAAAAGTATAATGCTAGGCAGTTTCTTAATGTCCAAGTCAAAAGAATTAAAAGTCTCTGATATTATGGTCTGTAGAGATGACTTTCAAATATAAATTTATGGGATTATTTTCATCTGTTGTATCTGCAAAAGCATTAGTCCAGTTGTCCATTTACTGCAAACATGTTTATCTGCATCTCATTTCAGGATGTATTAAAATATAGTTTATATAATGTTTGCTTTCCTAAATCTGGTTTCGTCTCAGACTCGGCTCTTTGCGGTCTCTAGCTGGACCCCCTGTGGCTTCGGTCTGGATTATGTTATTATGGTCAGTGTAATCGAACCATTAGCATCTAGTAATCTACAGTGAGGTTGACTGACACACACACACACACACACACACACACACACACACACACACACACACACACACACATGGCTTCAGTGAGTACAGGACCAGTGTCTTGTCTCTGCTGTATTGACTGCGGCGGTCCTGCAGCGGTCTCTGATTAGATAGTGGCTTGAGATTTCAGTCTAAATGGATGAATGGTTCCTCAATGCGATTTTAATGATATAGTTCTTCTGGTGCAGAGAGTATATTTCCTGTGCAGCTGATGGCAGTGTGGACAGGGACAGAGGGGGTGTTTTGGGTTATTTTTTTTGGTTGACATTTTATTGTTCAAGAGACTTCATGGAGTTTGTTTCTTTGTCTTGTATGTCTCACAATTATTATTTTTTTTAATATTCTTAATATTCATTTTCTTTTATAAATTGTATTCCTTTAAATTTATAATATAAATAATATACAAATAATAACACTCTATCGGTCAAAACATATAATTAATATAAGCATTAAAATGGGAATAATTCTAATTTGTTAATGTTTTTGAAAGGCGGTCTTTGTTTACCAAAAAATGCAGGAAAAACAGTAATAATATGAAATATTATTGCAAATTAAAATAACTGTTTTCTATTTAAATATATTTTAAAATTTAATTTATTCCTATGATGCAAAACTGATTTTCAGCATCATACCCAAATTTTCAGTGTCACATGATCCCTCAGAAATCATTCTAATATGCTGATTTGCTGCTCAAAAAACATTTCTGATTATTAAAAATATTTAAAACCGGTGTGTATATATATATATATATATATATATATATATATATATATATATATATATATATATATATATATATATATATATATTTTTTTTTTTTATTTTATATGAGATTTTCTGAAGCATCTGCCAATGTGAAATCTAGTTGCTGTCCAGGAGAATCAGTTGAGATATTAATGTGATCTTTTGTGGTTTTTCTTTCCTCTAGGTGTGTTCCACCGTGTTACAGATATCTGACGCGGATGGACACGGTTATATCCGAGTGAACTCACAGCAAGTGTGTAGGTCAGGTTTGAAAGGTTAACGACAAACTGAGGAGGGGCTCTTTGAACTCAAACCTACGAAAACAGACTAACAACATAATACGCACGATCTTATTGGAAACATTTGGTTATATTAAGTGAGTATGTGAGTGTTTATAGTCAGCAGTGAGTGTTTGTGCCCTGATACAGATGCCTGATTGCATTTGACAAGCAGCAGTAGTGTTTGCGACGTCTTCCATCTGCCGCTGTCACTCTGGACTTTTAGTGTATGACAGCATGCTGACAAACACACTTAACGTCTCTGAATCATCCTGGAAGAAGTTTACTGGAGTGAGCGGCTCTCAAAAGTTTCATTCTGACACCTGAAGCCATCAAGTTTGACCCGAGAGCATCAGTCCTGCTGAGTAAGTATGCAAATGCTCAGGCTGTGGTGTTCATATGTATGTGTAGATTGAGTTTCGCTCCATGCGTTGTGTGCATGTGTGTGTTACGATGTCTTGGACAGGTTAACTCAGCACTGGGTTGTGGTTTGCGGACGCTGGCACTGCCCTGAAACAACCCATTACAGACACACGGAAACATCTGGCGGTCTGGATATCGGCTCAGGACATCTGATGCAATATTAGCACACATGCACATACGCTTTTTGTCACTGCTTGTTTCATTAGACAAAATCTTTTTTAGCTTTTAGTCAGTCCTTATTTAAAGTTGTGCACGTTTGTTTGCTACTGAGTGCATTAGTGCTCGTTCACTTTTTCAGTGTTGGTTCCAGAATTATATTTTCCATTCATTTTTCTCATAGGGATTATTAAAATAGTCTTCCTTAAAGAGTTATACAGTATAAACCAAATCAATCAGCCATAAGGTGAATCACGAGATTACAAACTTTGATTTGAAGCAAAAAAGTGTTTCAAAATTGGTACTAGATTGTGAACTTAACGGCTTTAATGATGGAAAAAAACCACAATCCCATGATGCATTGTGTATGACAATCAAATTAAACATTTTAAATGGAGAAATACAAAACTATTCATTTAAAATAGTTAATTATATCTTCTGTAGGCTTGATGTCATTTGCAGTGCTTAATGGAAAATGAAAAAATGTTTTAAAAAATATAAATATACATATATAAAATATTAAAACAATATAAAGGTATAAAATATAAGTACATATGAATATTTTTTTTTAAGTTTATCTTCTGCTAATATAGTATAAGCAGTGATATTGTGAAATATAACAATTTAAAAGAAGTGCTTCTTGAGAGCTCTTTTGGTGTTGTTTGCTTATTGCGACTCTCTAATTGGTGGAATTTTCTGTACTGCATTATGGGTATTGTAGTTTTTCACTGCAAATTCCTCTGTTAAACATGATTATTTTAAAAATAAGTGAAAGTAATGCATTTGTCTTCCAGAAAAGCATATTCCATCGATTAACAATCTTAGAACTCACTGCAGGTCCATCTATAAAAGTTTATGGTTAAATCAGTTTCCCTATGGATTTACTTCCGGACCCAAATGTTGCACTCTATTTAATTTTTCCCCTGAGTTGCACTTTAAATGTTTTTTTTTTGAGCCAATATTATTTTTCATACCCATTTTCCACCCTTTCTGTGTGGTTACAGGCTTTTGATAGGTCATTTGATGAGGTTAGATGCCATTTACCCAACATTTTCTTTCTGGATGATAGCCTAGATAAGATGCATTTCAGTGTGAAGAAGGTGAGTAATTCATTTGATCATGTAGATCTGGCCCGTTGTCATAATCTCAGCACTGAGACATGTATAAAAGCACATCACATCAGCGGTTGTGTGTCTGTTTGTCTCGAGGGGTGATGCTCTAGTTTGAGCTATTATAGCCTGACAGCATGCTGGTTAGTAGTGGGATTCGCTTCTGCTGCAGCCCGGCTCCACATAATGCATGGCAATGAGGTCCACAGACCCGAGCGCGCGTGTGTGTTTGTGTCCACAGGCTCTAATCGTCTCTCCAACTGCCCACGACCTGTGATAAAGAGTCCAGTCTGAAATGGGAAACACAATCTGCTAAAATAGCCCTGTTTTTCTTGTTCTACTCCATTAATATATATTTCACCCACCACCTATAACTTTACCAACTCATTAGCTACCTCTATAAGCGCATCGTCAGTGTTAATGAGCACTGCTATTACTGTAACCAGTGTTTGAGCGGTTTGTTAGGCCAGAAATCTACACAAAAGCGGCCCGTGTTATCTCTTAATAGAACAAAACAACCAACATTTAAATCTCTTAATAGAACAAAACCGAACAACATTTCAATGTTTATTGTCCCCGAGTTACTAGACAACACTGTAGCTTGTTCTAAATCTGGAGGATCACTTGTATCATCATTATATATAGTTGTATCGTGCAGCACTTGCTCACTAAGGCATTATAGACATAACAGTATGACTTCAAACTATATAAATAAATCTGACCTGACTATAAATGTGTTGGCGCTTTAACTGTTGCTCTGAGTATAACGTATGTTGTGGCTGCTGCTGTCAGACACCGATGATGAATATTCGGCTTCTGCTTCTGTGTTTGATAAGGTCAGATGTGTGATGTTGCGAGCCAACTCCAAACACATCGAAAATACAAATCTGTGTGTTTGAGATGCACTGCAGACAGTTACTGTCTAGACGGCATATATACACACACACTGCACGAGTCAGACGTTTAAAGAGAGGAAGAAACCGTTTTTCTAGATTAAATGTCTCGATTTCTTAAACAGCGAAGACATGCGTGAGATTATGAGGGTGTTTTTCTTATGCAACATCTGAGAAACAGGGCGCTTAAGTACAAATCTCTGTCTTGGAGAATAAACTGAGATGGTAAAGAGAACTCATTTGTGATTTTCCTTTCCTGAGGGTGTTTTCATGCTGTGTTTCTTTCTTCCCAGAGAACGGATGGCTGCACAAAAGCACCAGTTATGCTGCACAGCATCAGGTCAGAAGAAGGATAGAAACGCAATGAGTTTCTTCTAACGGTGCCCTTGAGAACAAGCCGCATAGAGCCGAGAGTAAGTGTGTGTTTGTGGACTCGTCTAGTCATTGTTGCTGAGTTGTGTTTTCCGTGTCCCGTCTCCCTCCCGTCCTCGTGGACTGGTGACGTACGGCCCGTGTGCCGCTGTACGATGGACGACTGTGGTACTCATTAAGATCGGGAGCGATAGAGAAAATGGGAAAAGAGAAAGAGCAGAAAGGAGATAAAGCGTTTGCTTTTTGGAGTTGTTCCTCTTCATTATTTTCACTGACCTCTTATTTTCTCTCATCTGACAGTGTAAACATGTGATGCGTCACTTTAGAGCAGAACGGATCCAGTGCCAAACGAGATTTCAGAAGACACTGGAAAGGTACAGAAAACTCTTGCCATAGCATTGTGAGTTCATGCCGACATTTAATAATATTACAAACTCGTTTAGCTGACACTTATTTAAATCAAAAGCAACTTGAGCCATCTTTATACTGCATATTATAATAACTTTTTAATCTCTAAAATGCATGGGATTTATGTTATTGTGAATGATTCATCTGTATGTATATTTAATTGTAAAAAATTAATCGCAACCTTTTTTTTTTTCTTCACGCAGAATTTGGAGGCGGCACAAACTTGCCTCAAAGGAATATTCTGGGTTCAGTACAAGTTAGGCCCAATCAATAGGATAAGATTGATAGGATAAGAATAGGATAAGAAGGATAGGATAAGAATAGCTTCAATAGGATAAGAAGAGCTCAAAAATAAATTTTCCTCATTTTAGTTACAATGGGGCACTTACAATGGAAGTGAATGGGGCAAGTCCATAAACATCACAATACTCACTGTTTCAGTAGTATAGTGACAAGACATAAATAATATGTATATGTTAACATGCTTTTTTTTTATGTATATACAGTTTTGTAACTGTTGACATTGCAGTGACTTAAACCCTAAAACGTTGGTAAAAACGATGATCCAAACAGTTTTATAGCTGAAAGAATTAATGTAAGTGCCTTTATATAATTATGAACTTCATATTTATGCTTTCAGATCCTTCAGAAATTGGCCCAATTTACTTTCACTGTAAGTGGCTCACTGGAAATCTTGATTTTTACCCCCCCTCACTTTTTCCCACTGTGTGACAGTGTGAGCTCGTAACTCACAGATGCTTTTGTTTGGAGTAACCCTGCAACGTCACCAGTGTCTTCGCAAAACCCGGTGAAAAGAGGGTTCTGGGATCAGCGCGGCCTGATGACAGTTAATCCCTGGAATGGAGTTTTGAGCTGATCATAGTATGAATGACCTGCGGCAGTCATAACATGCCACACTTGATCCACTATTAACCTGAAACTTTATCTAACTCACCTCGCCCGTCCTCCTCAAACACACTCTTACAGGACACATCACATTTCGAGTGGCTTAACCTTTACCACCAGGCCGTGTCTGACACAGCGGAGCGCAAATGGAAGCGGGCAGGTCAGTAATGAGTCAGCCGTAATGAATTAATAGCCTGCTTTTGCTCTGCGCGCGGCTCTCAGTGTCCCTCTAATGCGCGCGACTCTCTCTGTATTTGCAGCGTATGAAAATCAGCCTTGAAAATCTTTTTGTTCATCAAATGCCGAACAGAGAAGTTTTCAGCTATTCACAAACCGCACCTCAATTATCCTCTCTCCTCCTCTGCCCTCATCAATTATGCATACTGTATATTAAATACCTCACATTTGCACATCCACTCATTTGCATAATTTCCAGCATCCCAGTTGGCTGAAGAGCAGAAAGTGGGTGAGAGGGTGATGCCACTGAACTCTGTTGTCTCCTTCACCTCTTCAAGTCTTCCTAGTCTTAAAGGAATATGTCTTTGATAAGCATCTTCCTGTGCTGTAGACAACGATCCCTCTGTGCGTATAAACCAACGAGGAAACACGTTGACATAAACACATTTATAATAGAAGCCTAGCACGCAAGTGCGCAGATAAACTTTTGGGATATGCAACTATCACAGTGTTTTGAATGTATAATCGTGACACAGTTAAACTGTGAGACTATCATTTCAAAACAAATCTGCATTTTCAACTATTTTACCTCTATAATGCAATGTATAAGTGAAACAGGACTTGATTTTATCAATCAGGAATTGAAGTCAAACATGCAAACACTTGAATCGTTCACAGTAACACCAGGAACATGTTTTAAGAAACTTTATCGGATTTCATTCCATGTTGACTTGAACCCAGAATATTCCTTTTATTTTGATGTTGTGTATGATTATGAATTCAGTGCCTGTCGTTTTATGTCTCGAGAGAGGTTTGGTTTTACATTACTCCGTATAAACTCTTGACATGAGGACAGTGTTGTGTGTGAATGACAGTATTGTGCTGCATCAAGAGTGATTTATTGGTTAGATAAAGAGGACACAGGAGAGGCTGAGCTGACTGAAGTCTGTAATGTGCTCAAGGGTGATTGGTTTTCATTTTCTCTCCTCCCAGCGAAAGCGTGGAGGAGTAATGGCTTTAACATATTGGTGTGTGTTTGAGCCAGTGAGTACTGTGCAGCCTGGAGCCTATCTGGATATTTCCGCCACCATCCATCCTTCCATCCATCCATCCATCCATCAATCTATCCACCTATCCATCCATCCATCCTTCTGAGAGCTGAGGTACTGGGAACACGTGGGATGCTCAAACATGCTGAATATGAGACATGTGCTATCCACCATCAATCGATCAAATGCAGTGCAAAGCAACAAGATCACGGCCAATTTGCACATATTTAGTGGTGTTTTCTAAGTTAAGCATCATTATAATACCCAGAGTAAAGGTTTGAACAAACCTCTAATCTTTAGTGTTAATGCATCATAATGTCAAATCACTACTTTACTAAGTGACCAAACAGATTTTCACCTGGTGGAAAATAAAGTGGGTGCAAAATATCCAATTTACATTGAAGGAGGGACCCGAGCCATATCTAGAGAACACAATATCATCTATTTGAGGTAAGCAACCATCTAGGGACCACTTCAACACCCTAACAATGCTTTCTACACCCTAATCCCATACGTTTGCAGAAAATTAAAACTAGTCTCCAAAATGCCCTGTAATGAACAGATTAATGTGGAATCATTTTTTTCTTTATTGTCACACCCGATTAGGACACGGCGTAGCAGCCTTTAAAGGTGTTGCTTTAATATCAGCTACTGACAGTGATGAAGCATTACAGAGCTAGCATGCTGGTTTTCTAATGTCAGTATTAGTGTGCAGCGATTTTAGCATCCCTGAGATGTGACCGAGGCAGAGACAGAAAGCGAGCGCTAATGTTTGAGAAGAGGACTGGCAGCTGTCCAGCAAATAAAGTCATTTCTCAAAGCTGCTGCCAAAATAAGCCCACTAATACATCCTCATTAGGAACCATGCAAATAAACCAGGACAACAAGACTCCAGGGCTGCTGGGAATCAGGCGGTGTTTTTCATCAGAATGTAATAGCTTGCTCTGCCTCACAACACATTACAAGTAAAACAGTTTTAGTTAACAGTTTAGTTTTTGTTGTTGTTGTTACTTTTTTTTTTTTTTTATCTGTTTTTTAAGTGTGTGTATGTATATATATATATATATATATATATATATATATATATATATATATATATATATATATATACATATACATATACATATATACATATATAATATGTATTATTTTTTCAGTTTTAGTTTTAGTAATTTTATTACATCAAGTTCAACTGCATTGGCAACTACCTGAAATGAAACTAAAGTTTCTTGTATAGATATATTAGTCATACAGTATGCTGATTCAACCTCCAATGACCATATATCTCTGGATGAGAATAAAGAAATCAGAGATCAGTGGAAATTGTCTGTATGCCACAAACCGTCCTGCGGGAAAGTGCTTTAGTCAGCGCGGCTGTAGTGAAGCAAGGTCTTGATTTGCAAAATCAAATTCTCTGACTAAAGCGGCAGTGAATAAGCAGTCAGGCAGCACGCTTCATAAAAGCTCATATGCTCGGAGAGGCTGATAGCGTGAGTGGGGTTTCATTTGAGAAGCCTAATGAGCTATTAATGGTGCTTTAAGGGCTTTCTCATGGTGTTTGTATTGCTTTTCAGCATTTGATTTGTTTGTTTGTGTAGCACCCGACCGCCTGTGGAGCTGAGACCTGTCTGTCTCTCATACTAGTGCAGCAACATACTACGTTTATCTGAAGTGTGCACTATGCTAGTGCAGAATTGCTGTTAATATTGTGATTTTAATTATTTGCCGGGAAATACAAATTCAAGTTGAGTGCAATGTGGCATACAGTTCCTGCACTGCAAATTTTGGTAAATATTGTAGACAGTCTTGAGTAAATTCAGATGCTGTGCACAGTATGCATACTGCACCAAGTATAACAACAACAACAATAATAATAATAATAGTTTCATTTATATAGCGCCATTCCCAAGCTCAAGGAAGCTAAGCAAGGAACAAACAAAAGAACAGCATAAGTCATCAGATTCTTGTTGACTGGCAATGCAATGCAAATACCTGGACTAGCTTGTTTACTAAGTGATTTAGGCCTTTCGTTCGCTTTATGAATGTTCTCGGAAATTTAGGAAGCGTGAACTGCATTCAAACCTGTTTTATAATGCTTATCATGTTCTGAAAATACTTGCAAACTTACAGTTAAAACCTGTTCTCTTAAGAAGCGTTCAAGTTGTCTGCCTCTTAATTTGATAGCACATAGCTCAGCATTAAACCATGGAGAGGAGTGGGACATGGGAACAGACATAGTCCTAGATGGAGCATGCTCATCTTAAACATCAGCGATTGCAAAGTGACAGAAGTCAAATATCTTAGATGGACAGGTGAAATTGGAAACATGATAAATAGCAGACAAAGCAATCGAAGCAGCAAATATATAAGTATTGATAACACTAATCTTACATTAAGAAATAGTTAGATTGTCATTACGTTAAGTTGGGCAAGTTGATGTAAAATCAAAAGTAATAAGCTTATGATCAGAGATAGGAGTAACCAAACCACTGATGAAGATAGAATTTAAAGCAGACGTACAGCATCAGTGGTCGTACGTCGCAGAGTCGAGGCATGGGTGCCCGTCAAGCGCCATGAGTTCTCATGAGAGGTACCCAATTTCCATGTTGGAAGGTAATCCAGTAATAATAGTATGTGCCAGCTGGTATGCCATTCAGAACACAGCCCATGTGGTAATATACATATGAAGTGCACTCGGGGAGGGACTGAGTGTGAATGATTTGTATAAAGCTGTTAGTGTAAATTGCGTATAGCGGGACCCTCAGGAGGCGTGCGCTCACTCTGACAGCAGGAACGCTGGCCAAGCGAGACAGGAAATCTCTTATGGGAGGGAAAATTATATTAGCCTTCGCTGCTGTGTGCTACTGTGATTATCATATATATTAGTGCACGGTGGGTTATGGCTGTTGGCTGGAACAGAGTCTGCTTTAATGTGCAGGCGTAACAGACACTGGGGCAGACACTACAGCACCAGGTCTGCAGGAACAGACCTCACTTACTAGAGGTGCAGACCTATGTACTCATTAGCATATCTGCATTACTGCCATTCGCTGGTCTCTGGTGAGCTGCCTATGTAGGGAGCATTTTAAGATGGACTACAGACAGATACTTTCTTTTGGCCAAAGTCTAAGGCAGCGTGGCTTGTGTGACTTCATGGAGAAGCCAATACCAGTATTCACTGCAATGAGCTCAGTGTATATATTGATTATAAATATGTATTTTTTCAATATTGAAAACAGACAAAAATATTTTGTTCTAATTAAAAAAGCATCCTGAGTGTTTTACGCAGTCTGTTCTGGCAGTATGCTGCACATTTTGGCAAATTAATTAGACCATCTGGCTATTCCATGCAGAAAGTGCACGTACACGCTGCATACTGGATATTGTGTGGTAGTATGTGTTTATACTTACTTTATAGGGGTCATATGATGCAATTTCAAGTTTTCCTTTCTCTTTGGAGTGTTACAAGCTCTTGGTGCATAAAGAAGATCTGTAAAGTTGCAAAAACTAAAGTCTCAAATCCAAAGAGATATTCTTTATAAAAGTTAAGAGTCAACTACACTCTTCCTAAAACGTCTCGTTCTAACACGCCTCCATGTCTACGTCACAATGTGGGAAGATTTGCAAAAAAATACCCCTACTGTGTAAAAAAGGAATCAATTTGTGTCTGGTGTCAATTATCTTTGTTAAGACTACTTATAGTGACTTTTGTGGATACAGGTGAGCAAACGGGCACAATATATCAGAGACTGCACTTAGCTGAGTTATAACAGTGATGCACATTTAAACTTGAGTTTTTGTCAACAAGGAGGCAACAAACAGAAACAAAATGTTAAGGAGTAAGATTGTCGCTGGAGAGCAGGTAATGCACTGGAGAAACAGGTAATTAGCTGGAGTTACAGGAGAGTTGCTGGAGAAACAAGTGAGTCGCTGGAAAAAGGACTGCTTCTGAGAGTTGGAGACCCCAAAGTTGTGGCCGTCCCCATCCTGGATCTGTGCTGTTGGGGTGTTCTTCGTAAAAATTGAGGAGAAGGTCCAGATTGAGGATGACATCTGAGGGACCCAGGACTGTCTTCTGGGCCTATTCTTCCTAGTCAGAGTTTTTGAGTTGATGGATCCAATGACAGGAATCGAGGATGTTGCCGACAGCATACCCCAGGAAGATGTAATGGGTATGTGACTAGGATTAACTGTTTAGTATGATGAAGGGCCAATGAATTGTGGACTTTGTGGACTTGCAGCTGGACAGACTGAGCCAGATGCCCCGGGTAGCGAGCCAGACCTTTTACCTGGGTTGGTAGGTGGGAGTGGAGGATCTCTGGGTGTTGGCCTGACTCTTCTGATTCTACTTATTTACATACAAGAGCGTTGCTGGAGAGCAGGTAATGCACTGGAGAAACAGGTAATATGCTGGAGTGACAGGAGAGTTGCTGAAATAACAGGAGAGTTGCTGGAGAAACAAGTGAGTCACTGGAAAAAGGACTGCTTCTGAGGGTTGAAGACCCCAATGTTTTGGCCGGCCCCATCCTGGATCTGGGCTGTTGGGGTGTTCGTTAAAGTTGAGGAGAATTTCCAGATCAAGGATGTCCTCTGAGGGACCCAGGACTGTGTTCTGGTCAGTATTCTTCCTAGTCAGCCAAGTATTTGAGTTAATGACTCCAATGACAGGAATCAAGGATGTCGCTTATAGCATACGCCAGGAAGATGTAACGGGTATATAACTAGGTTTAACTGTTTCAGTATGATGAAGGGGCCAATGAATTGAGGACTTTGCAGACTTGCAGCTGGACAGACTGAGCTAGGTGTCCTGGGTGGAGAGCCAGACCTTTTGCCTGGGTTGGTAGGTGGGAGTAGACGATCACCGGGTGTTGGCATGAATCTTCTAGTGCCATACTTCTTTCTGAAGGAGAACTTGGGCTGTGTCTTCATTGTTCCAAAAGATGTGTTAGAAGAAGGTTTCTGTCTTTCCTTTTTAGGGAAGGTTTTGGAGAACTGAAAAGTGGATTCAAAATCTGGTAAGTCTGTGAACAAAGTTCACTCCGAGGTGTGATCATGTTCGATGTGACAAAGACTGTGGGAAGAGTTTGCCAACTAGTAGGTGGTAAGGTGACTTGGCGATGGCACATTCAGGACAGCCCTGCACAAGCGCCGTACTTTTTGGGACATACTGGGCTACCAGTACCGTTGTTGAAGAGGTAAGAGGGTCTGTGTAATTCTGTGGTCACCAGTGCACAGGGAACAGTGGACTAACTTCCATTAGGGTAGGACGGAGAGTGGCAGGTATGTAGAGGTATCCCTCAGGGCAAGGTCCAATCGATGGGGGTGACAATCAGCAATGACAGAAGGATGGGTTCAAGCTCATTGAAGGGAATTTCTGGGGAATACAGCTGAGAAAGGTCAACAGCCTTAAAGTTTTTGGACCCTGGACGATAGGAGATGGCAAAGTGAAAACGGGTGAAGAATAAGGCCCACGAGGATTGGGACAGGAACATGCAACAGGCAGATATGACTTGAACTGAGGAATCAGGAGAGGCAGGTACGGATGTCTGAGGAGCTGGTGAAATGGGCTGGATCGTGAGAGGCATGGAGGCAATGAACACAATGGTTATTTACATACAAGATAATCAGTGGACAACAGGTAATACACTGGAGAAAAAGGTCATTCTTTAAGACACTGGAGTAACCGTAGAGTTGCTGGATAAACAGGTTCTAATTGTAACAGGTAAGACACTAGAGTCACAGGATAGTGAGACAACGAGTCCTTGTGAAAGGCCAGACCGTGACTGAGGGCAAGAGGTGAGCTTTTGTGCAGTACCGATGTAGTCCTAAAATGTAAAATTGTTAAGGAGCGCAAAATCTGTCACTCTTCTCCTTGTTTCTCATTTACATAAAGTTAAACTTTTTGTATTGGCTGGTATGCCTAAATCACATTGCCAGTGGTGAGCAACCCTTTAGAATTCAGCTGCCTATGTAGACAGGAGACAGCAGACTTTTGGAACAGAGCAACTGTATGCATTGTGTTCTCAGTAGAGCTAGTACACGCTCACATACATACTTGCAGTCATATTATGGTCACCATAGCAGTAATGATGGCTCAGGGCTGGTGGGCAGCTGCAGACTGTGGTTTTCATATTGTGTGTGTGTGTGTACTGGGTCACTGCACACTTTTAGCAGAGTGCTTTCAAAACTCTCTCCTCTTCTCTCTCTCTCTGTGATGTGCAATTCGGAGGGAAATCAAAGACAGAGGAGGACGAAGAGGGCTGGTGATGCTGTTCAGCATCTCCAGTTGCTGTCTCTTCTGTAATTTTTGGAGTGCCAGAGGTGTGAAGCGTGGAAAATGGGCTGTTTTAAAGAAGCCAAGCTACTGGAGGCATGACTGCTGTTTTCTGAGAGGTTTCTATAAATTATTAAAGGGTTAGTTCACCCAAAAAATGACATTTCTTTCATTTTCTCACCCTCATGTGTTTAAAACTGAAATGGGTCAGGAATAGGTCAGGAGTAGGATGATACAGCTAAAAACAAATCAAAATCAGTATGTTTGCCTTGAAATGTGTAAAATGGCCTAGCCATCTAATGCTTTTAGGAATCTTAATGATAAAATATAAAACTCATTAAAATCATTATGATATTCACAATGTTGCTTCATTACCATTATCATATTTCAAAAAATGTATCCCTTCTAAAGCACCTTCACCACCGTCAAAAGCAGCACTTTCTTAGCAAATCTTAAACAATACATTTTAAGATGACTGTCAGATGTTTGCCCATTGCATCACGCCTTAATTTTTTTCAGCATTTTGTCCTATGAATATTGCATTTTTATAGCATTCTGCTCTATTTATCTCCATTTTGTGTCATCATCTTTTGTGTTTTGCAGTACAGGGTTTGAATCAACATGAGGGCGAGTAAATCGTGACAGAATTTTTATTTTGGATCACCTATCCATTTAATGCCTATGGATGTGAATATCATAAACCAGGCTGCATCAGTGACTCTGATTACATGTCCAAGGATAATACCACATTATTCCCCAGATCTCAGTTCTTAAATCCCATTTATTCCCACTGGTTGAGTAATTTTGGGGAATAAGCTGTTTATATGCCCTTTCAATGTCCCTGTTATGATTTGGCCTTTTATCCAGAAAGAATCTGCCTATTCATAGCACAGCATAATGTCAGTCTTCATCTGAACCATCTGCTGTTATTCTGTGCTCTGTTTTATTGTGCAGATACATAGTTCATCCTATTCATTGTGCTAAAAGGTGAAGATGTATAACATCTTTGAGAGGACTGATTTTAAATGAACCTGATCATTCCAAGGAGCTTCAAGTGTAGGTGTTCAGAATACTGTAGACAGCACATTGTGACTGCATGAGGCATGTGATGATAATATTTAATATATAATATGAAATATTGCAGTTTGATGTGATCAGAATATAGATGTGCTCATAAATTCATGGGCTTTGATTTTGTGTGCGCATGTGAAACACACACACTCACAAACACAAATATTACATATCTGTCTCCCTTTTGTTGCATAAGGCTTAAGAGTTAGTTGGTTGGAAAATGCAGCAGAAAATTAGATTTGAGAAGTTGGTCTGTTGTACCATCAGTCTTTAACTGTTCTTTCTGGTATTTCTAGTAATCCGAGCCTGTATTTCTAGTCTCTATCTATCCATCTATCCATCTATCTATCTATCTATCTATCTATCTATCTATCTATCTATCTATCTATCTATCTATCTATCTATCTATCTAATGTTGGAGAAATTCATAAAAATGAAATTCTTCAATGACCTCAGTTTTTCTCAATTGACCACCAATTCTGATTAAACCTAAATCTGAGGGGACAGATTTCCAAGTTACCAAACATTGATAGTCACTGGGTAAGGACTCATGTTGAATTTGATTAATCATTATGATCTCAGCTTGACGATAATCTACCACTTTTGGATAGGAACCAGAAGTAGGGTTTTCCTGGATTTCCTTTACACTGGCATGCAAAAGTTCCTGGCAGGGCAAAGTATGTATATTTATAGCTTATTTTCTGGCAGATATTGCGGTTCCAAACATCAGGCCTGATGGATTGAGGGAGCACTGCAATGATGCCGCAGAAAGCAGAGTTCTGTAGTGTGGTGTGGTCATCTTTCAGGTCTCTTCTTGGTTTTACCACTCAGGTAGCTGGATCCTAGAGTAAGAAGGGAGGTTATTGTGACTATCTGTTCAATTTGGTAAGGGCACTCAGAGATTTTCCTCTAGTTAGGTCATCAGTTTTACAGTCCTCAGTCATCATGACCACCACTCCAGAGTCTTGTCCCATCATGGCTTCCATGCCAGGGTCATCAGCCATAGTGGCCACCACACCAGAGTACCTGCAAGCACCATCGCTGATTTTGCAGCAAAAGGTGAATGATACTGACATCAAAGGTTTTGGACCCACCGATGATGTCAGCATAAGCAGCGTTGAAAGTTTTTCCAGTGGTTTTAGCTTCGCTGCCTCAGCACTCTCAAGCCCCACAACCTCAATGCTCTCAAAGCCTGTGGTCCCGAGTCTAGTGGTCTCAGTGCATCCAAGTTTGGCAGTCCCGAGTTTGGTAGTCTTGGAGGTCCTCCCGTTATCTGCAATGCTTCCTGTCATCTTGTGCGTTTGGCCTGCATACTGCTCGCCAGATCCTCCCGACTATGTTGACATCTGCTACAGCTCCTCGCCGTTGTTATCTATAGCTTCGCCTGCTCCACCGTTGTGGTCTTCTGCTTGGCCTGATCTGCTGTGGTTTCCAGTTACACCATATCAGCCTTGGTGGTCTTCAGCTACACCTTGGAGGTCTTCAGCCCCTTCTGCTCTCCTTTGGTGGTCTTCTGTTCTGCCCTGGGGATCTTCTGTCCCATCTACTCTGCTGTGGTGGTCTACTGCTCCGTCAAGGGGGTCTTCACTCTAGCCACCTGTTCAGCAGCTCCGCCAAGGCCTCCTGCCCTGGCATTCTGGTCTCCCTGCTTTGCTTGTTTCGCCCAGGTCTCTTGCTCTGCCGGATCTGCCCTGACCTCCAACTCCACCTTGGTCTCCGGCTCCGCATTGGTCTGCCACTCTGCTGACTCTGCCACAGTCTCTAGCTCTCTCCTGGTCACAGTTCCTCTAGCTCCACCCTGGCTCCCTGTTCCACCACTGCCTCCAGACTCTCTTCCACCTTACGGTCATGGCCCTTAAAAGATGTGCGACCCACAGTTCAGTTCGGTGTCACTTTCAGGTCCTAAAGTTTTTTTGCAAACCCACCAATGACTGAAGAGCAAACTTCTGGAATGCAACTGTATCTCCACACTTTACATCAGGGGCTTCCAAGATGCTTGCAGTTTTCCTCAAAGCTAGCTGGTGGGGCTGACCAAACTTCTCATGGAGGGCCACCATGTTATCAGTAAACGGGGTAAGCTAATTCAAATAAGCTTCTGCTATCAGCTAAGTCTTATTTAACTTTAAGTGGTCCACAAGTATTAAATATTTAAAGAGGTAATTTCCATCTGGAGGAAGCAGATTCTCTAAAACTATTCGATGTCTAGCAAACTCCCTTGGAGCTGGCCGACTGAACTTGGGGTGAACTATGGAGGTAGGTCCTCCATACATATGCTTTGAAACTAATGTTTTGGCTAAAGGTAACCCAAAGTGATAAATGACTTTACTGAGCAGGCATGGACCCAATTTGGAAGTAAGAAACGAGAATTTAATTTAGGCTTGCAAGTTTTTTTTCAGATACGAAGGAGGATAGTAACTCTCTGAGATCTTCAGGTGTTGGAGGTGGTGGTAACCTGTCTGAATTTTTAGAGTAATATGGAGGAAGACAGTATGCTCATGAAGGGTGATCTTGAGAGACCCTCAAAAATTTTTCGTACCTCTGGTTGGTATGTAGCTGTGCCAGGTTTATTTGAATTTAGAGACTCCATACTCCTCCTCAGTTCAGTTCTCACTGCTCAGGCAAAAGTGGAAGCTCAGGCCACTTTTCATCATCAGCTGATGTGGCCAACACATTCTGGTCTATGTATCAGGAAGGTATGGATGGTGGTAGGAAGTCTGGCCATACTGGAGGACTGTCATGGCTTTTAGCTGTGCTAAGATATGGGCAACCTTTACCAGTTTTTTAAACTCAGTACGCACTTCTTTCAACTCCATCAGGTCAGCATAAAAAAAGTTGGTGTGACTGTGGAAGCTGTGCATTCTCTCTGCGAATGGCTTGGACTTCATTATGGTATTCAAGCTCAGGGGTAAATGTTCCGCTGGGCTAATGGGAACAGTGAGGTAGGTTTTTCACTGCACTCTGTACAACAGAAATTTTGTGGAACTGCGGGCCAGTATAAGGAGCAGCATCACCATAGATAGAGGTGGTCAGGATTGTCCCATGATGACTGGAGAGGGGCCATGTGGACAGGTGGCTCATAGGGAGGTAAGGTAACATATTCATGTACAGGTCTTCCACCTACATACTGCACTTCAAAGTCTTGGAGTTGGACTGGTGGACATGTTCAACATTGTTTTTTGGTTGCTTCAACGATCTTCCCATCAGACTCCATGGTACTAGGAATGAACACTGCCTCTGGCTTGAAGGACCAGTTGTTGGAGAGGAAAAGAAACTGCTAGGCTTTGTATAAGCAGGATACTCTCCTGAGTGTTGGTCAGGACTCAAAGGATGAGAAGACTGGAACTTCTTTCAAAAGTCTATGGATTATTAGTTTAATAGTCATGTACCATTGAATACCAAATTGCCAGCGAATATCCAAATAACAGGCAGGTAAAAAAACTTATATGCATACTGTCTGTCCGTCCGTCCGTCTGTCTGTCCGTCCGTCCGTCGTATAGTTTTGTCATTCTATCATGTCATTAATTTATTTTGTCTTTTTTTATCTGTCATTCTATCAAGCGTTTCATTGCTCTAGCTGTCATACTATCGTGTCATATCCTCATTTTCTCAATCTCTCTCATACATAACGTGTTGAGGGTTGAAGTTGATCCATTCGAGGCATGCAGCAATCAAAGTGAGGGGCAGTCAGAGGTGTCTGGAGCTCAGCGAGGGGGAAATGAAGAGGTCTCACGCTCTCAGCAGCTGCATTCTGCGGCTGCAGGATTAGCTAATGCGATTAGCTGCGTCTCACAATCAGCCGCACTGAATGTATGTTGTAATTACTGCACCTCAATAAGAAAGGTGTGTGTGAAAGATTAATGCAGGTGAGTGGCAGGCTGTGATAGATACGCTCTGCTAACATGCTCTCCGCAGCCAAGCTTGTGTGTTTGCGAATGGGACTGAATGGGAATGTAGCTCATCTGCGCACACGTGACCCAAACCCAGACTTTACAGATATGCCAAATGAGGTCTGAGCTGATGGTTAGGTACTGTAATGCTCCAATTCTGTTTATATTTTTCATGTTAATATTATATTTTAATAATACTAAGGATAGTTGACCTGTTAACACCCTAAAGATTCAAAAATCAGCATACTAGTTGGCAACATACTAGTTGGGATAATTACAAGGTTAAATTATATGATGTCCTTTAACAAAACTTTGTCGAGTGTAAAACTCTAAGGCTCTTTTTGGCTTTATGTTGACAAATAAGTCACGATCTCATGAAAACCAGGCAGAAACCAATAATAATGAACCGCCTCTCTGAGCTTCAGTCATTATTTTTGCAAAATACTGCTTTGGTGCCACTATGGATTTCAGATCTCTGTACTATTCTAGGACATGGTCTTTTGTCTTGTGAAATCAGCGCGACGTATTTCCACACAGGATTTCTCACAGCTACAGTTCCATACTGAAAAATCAATGGACATGCGTATTGACTCCAGCTGAATTGCTGCCCGTTCATTTAGCTCTGATTCAAGACGTTTCTAGCTTTTTTTCCCTCGCAGTTTTGAGTCTGCCTTCTGCTCGAATTTTCTTTTTGTCTGTGATGGAGTGACATCAGACGTGTGCAGTTGAAAGGAAATATTGGCCGTGAATTACAAAGTGGCATGATTACAAAGGTAGAAGAGACCAAAATAAATAAAAGAGCTACAGAATTACGTGTGTAATAATTCTAATACATCAGAAATTTTGGTGCACGAGTTATATAGGGCCATGATGAAGACAATGCTTTGGATTTCATTTGATTACATTTTAAATAATTAATTGTTGAAGATTTATGCATTCATTTGATTACCACTCATAAAATGAAGATCTCACAGAATCCAGGGAAAATTACAACAGTTGTCAATTTTATAAAAAAAAAAAAAAAAAATTGAACATTGCATAGGGCACTATTATTGCTAACATTTTAATAAATTATTACAATAAATAATATTAGACAAGTTTCATTAATTAAATTGATCAGATACTATTTTTGTTATAAAATTTAAAAAATTAAATTAAAATGCAAAGCACACAATTTAGTGATTTTTTTTTTTTTTTTTTTTTTACAGAATTTGGGGAAAAATAAAAAGTTATTGGAGTTCAAATCAAAGCCTGGCATAAAGAAACTTCTCTAAATTATCTGAAAATCACATTAAAATGATTTCGATGTGTAATGAACAGATGAACATTTCAGTTGTTCCGGCTCACTGCTGGGAGTCTCATCCGCATAATCCTTAATTTTGCCTCAAATAATAAAACTGATAAAAAAATAAAAAATGCAAAGCTACTCAACATGGTTTCTCTGAAACATCAAGCTGACTTTTCTCCCGAATACACGTCAGTTCTGTTTTATCAGCAGTACGAAGACTCATTCTGATAGCTTTTCGTAGAAAGGTGAAATGTTTCTGTCTAACACACGTTGTGTTTCCTCTTTCAGATCTTCATTCCCTGTCTTTCGTCAGCGAGCCGCCAGGAGGCCGATAACAAACCGCTAACGTTTGATTGAATTATCCCTCAACATGATGTGGCAGTAAACTGTTATTCCTCCATCTTACCAGCCCTCTGCTGTCTCGCCCCTGAGCGACGACTTTCATCCTCTCTCATTTCTCTGCTGTCATACACATACTGGCACTCGTCTGCCGCCGCAATGGCTTCGGCCTTTTGCTCATTTACGGCTCTGTATTCCCGACAGGCCGTCTGATTCCTGAGGGGAGGCCTGTGGAGGATGCTCTGTTGAATTTACGGCCGTATATAAATATATCCAAGCGTGCGGTTCTCTCAGATTGAAAACATATACCTGCGACGATTGCCTGCTATGAAGTTCATTCCAGGGGTAATGCTGTTTTTCCTCCCCATCTCGTCAGCTCTTTCAAAGAACGCATCCTATTTTAAAACTTGAGAAATATATGGAAAGGAACAGGGTAAATATTTGAGAGTATCGCACGCTTCATTTCTTGGATTAGTTTAGTTTGTTTTCTTTATCTGAGCTGGTACATTCCTTCTAGTTCAAGCTTCTTGAGGAGAGGATGCTTTTTCGCTCATATTTATGTTGTAGATGCATTTTGGGAATTTAGAACAATACACGCTGCTTTTTGAACATGATTTCTGTAGAGTCGAGTTGCGAAGAGAAATACATTATCGGGTAACTGGCAGATTATGTTGTCAAAAGCAGTTCACAAATCAAGCCAAAAAACCTACACAGGAACCCCTGACCCTTACATGCATGTCCGAGTTTAGAAAACATCTTTAACACCAACCAAAGAACCATCAGACAGGCTTGCGTCTGCACCAAAAGCTGTTATGAAAATACCACTAGCCACTTACACTACAAGGTATGCAAAAATCCATCCAGTGAGTTTGGAGCCTGACATTTTGAGAAAGTTTGTGCTGTTTTGTAAGCTCAGAAGTATCAAGCTGAGTGTTTTGGTAGAAAGGTGAAAACGTCTCTTTCTAACACACTTGTGTTTCCTCTTTCAGATCTTCATTCCCCTTGAGTCGCCAGGAGGCCGATAGAGAGCAGCTAATGTTTGATAAAACAGCTTTAACACCAACCAGAGAACCATCAGAGAAGCTTGCATCTGCATCAAAAGCTCTATTATATATAAAAAAAAAAAAAATCCCAGAAACCACATACACTGCAAGGTATGCAAAACAACCATTACAGGTTACTTTTTTACATGACATTGGATGAATAAAAACCTGTGCATCCTGACTCTAGAAAATGCATTAACACACTCAGTGAGTTTGGAGCATGACATTCTTCTTGCCGTTTTTAAGTCCAATATGCATCAGCCTGTCTGTGGTTGTGCCATCTGAGGCCGCGACTGCAGTATTTTTGACTCAGACACGTATGTGTGTCATAGCTGCAGGCCACCTGCACAGTCATCCTGACTCTAGAGCATCATTACACACTCATTATATGGACTGATATTACAGAGAGCAGGTCAGAGAGCATGCGGTCATCTCACATGAAAGCTGCTCGTCTGTCTAGGGCCAGAAATGGCCAAAATTGGGCTAAAATAAAACTAAATCAACTGTGACTGTTCTGTCAAACTAAAGCCTGGAGTTTTACTGGAATAGACTTTAAAATAGATAGTTTGGACTCCAAGTTCTGATTGAATGAGCCACGTTTGTGAGTTGTGACTGCATTAATCTGCCTTTATGTTATGCCTTTTTAGCAGCCACATGACCAAATATGGTGGAATTAGTTTATCTGAGAGGTGAAACCAACTTTTAAGTTTAAGTGTCTTGTTCAAATACCAAACCTACTGGGGATTACTGACACCAAGCCAGTGGGACAGAACAAGTTTTGAGGAACGGTATTAACAGGATTAACAGAAGCGTTGCCTCCCCCTTGTGTTTGATCCAAAATGTACTTACACTCTTGTAAGTAAATATCATGCAAAATGCAAAGTGAGAATTTTCTAACCACACTTACTCTAATTCAAGATGTATTGTTCGGTCAGATCTGTAGTATGGTTGTGCAAGATTTACTCTTTTCTGAAGTTCAAACCTATAATGTAATAATAAATTGCTATAGGATATAAAATATGCAACATAATTTAAACTAATAGCATTGTGAACTGCATATTGATTGTTATCTCCTTTCTCACCTCGAGCCACTGCTTTGTGTTTGTGATCTATATGCACTTAAAAAAAATATTGCTTTAGGTTTGTTTTATTATTAGCCCAGCTGGGGCGGAGTGTGTTGTGTTTTATCTATTATTCCGGTAGGTTTAGTGTAGTCCCTCAGGGTGAACGCTGACATCATGTAAACCAGCAAAAACGAGCCACAGCCTAACGACACGTATATGTTTGCATACGATGCAGGGAATCCAAATCTCACTGTGCTTTATGTACATAGGTGTGTTTATGTGTGTGTCATCACTGAAGGCTGTAGAGATGAATTATGGATTTGTGTGATGAGCAGCCTCTGGGAGATGTGTGTTATTCCAGCGTGTCAGGAAATAGAGTGGGTGGACGGGATTCTGATTAGAGCCGGAGCTAAGATAGAGAGACAGATCTATGGTTTCTATATCCGTCCCTGAACGGAGAGAGATGTGCCTTATCATAGACACCGACAGACACCCTGTACACTCGACTCCGTCCGTATCAGTCAAGTGAGGACCACACAAACACGCATGTGTGGTGATAGCACCCATTTATCAAGTGCTGACAACTCCCATTGAGCGCTGCAGGACTGAACGCTTTCTCTTTATTTTTGTCCGATGTCTCCATCGTGCCGTTGTCAGAGGGTCTGAGCTCTAGGTAATATGCTGAGCCCCGATCCGTCGGTTCGTGAAAAACTGTGGTAAGTTACATAATGCATAAAAGGAGACAGATTGGCTCTTTTTTTCGTTCTCAATTTTCTGCCGCTTGATTAAACTTGCTGCAGGATCAATCCAGAGCTGAATCTCAAATCAATTTTGATAGCGTCTGAAAAAAAATTGGAGCTGCGTACTCGCACCCTAAAACACATCAACCTGTGGGAGGCTGATTGTGTTACAGAGAAATAGAAACCCAGTCATCACTGAGACTGCAGAAACATCTCTCAGTACCTTTAACCTGGTTTCTGAGGAGTCTGTAAGGATTTGGTTATTAGTGGTGTTTGGTAAGGCATTTAGACAAACCGCAGAAAAAAAGGAATAGTTCACCTAAAAATTACAATTTGGTGAAAATGTGCTCATCCTCAGGTCATCCGAGATGTAGATGTGTTTATTTCTTCATCAGGTTTGGAGAGATGTAGCATTGCATCGGTGTCTCACCAATGCAGTGAATGGGTGCCGTCAGAATGAGAGTCCAAACAACTGATAAACACTTTAAAATAATCAACACCACTCCAGTCCATCAGTTAATGTCTTGTGAAGCCAAAATTAAAAAAACAAATCCGTCATTAAGACGTTTTAAACTTAACAAAAAAACAGTCCATATTCCATAATATTGCTTTATGCTCTCATGATGACAGGGTTTCTATTTCTCTCCGGTAGATAAGCTATCTCATCTGAATCAGGAGAGAAATGTGCACAGATCAAGGACTTTTTCACTGGAGGAATCGTTATTGTTGGTTATGAACTGATATTTTGGCCAGAAGCGTTGACCAAAGTTAATATGATTACTGTGTATCAGCTGTTTGGACTCTTATTCTCACGGCACCCAATTACTGCAGAGCATCCAGTCGTGAAAAAGTGATGCAATGCTACGTTTCTCCAAATCTGCTTCAATAAAAAAACAAACTCATCTACATGATGTCCTGAGGGTGAATAAATTCTCAGCAAATGTTCATTTTTAGGTGTTAGGTGTTTAACTGTTCTTTTAAACTTCTGCATGTAACTCGCTCTGTACTCAAATCACATTTAAAACAAGCAAGCCGAAATACGATACAGTAATCCCCTAAACAATAAGAGTGTGTTATAGCTGGTGCACAATAAAACATTGCTTCAATTTTGTTTCAGAAACTATAGACGGCGTCACAAACACCAGCTCAGGAAAATCCCGCATTTTTTGTTCTCGCAGCGTAGTCTTGATTCAATCCATCACGTACTATCAGCTCAGAAATCATTGGCCACGTTCATCAGACGTACAGATTTCATTTTCCCGTCGTATTTTCCGCACACATAGAGCCAGGTTGCTCCAAATCATTTCAACAGACCCTCAGGCCACGCAACGCAGAGATGAATGCACATATTATACAGTATAAAGGTGTTTTGGAGGCATTTACAGTTCCATATTATACGCCACATCATATATTACAAATAATATTAACTACAGTTATAATTCGAGCCTATTCATATTTATTTGTTTCAGATGTTATAGTCCATTAAAGTACATAACGTCATGGTTTATACGCTGTAATGCATTATACTGAAACCGTTTGCAACCTCAGGGTTTGTGTGATGCAATCTAGCAGTGAGATTGTATAGAGGTGAAATTCCCTATAAATCATGTATTTTACATACATAATGCTAATATAAAGTGCAAACATTATTAAAGACAAGTCAGTAATAAAATAAGAACAGATAAAGAAATTAAAAGCAATTGCACCGTTTTCTCCCATCTGTATATGTTCACTTAAGACATAACCGATAAACAAGCAGTTAAGATTTGTGATATATAGTATAAATCACTTTACATGAATGTACTGTATGTATGTGGATAAAGTTTGACATGTATTTGACTATATACTGTATATATAGAGCTGTGCGATAATATAGTTTATATACTTTGTTTTCTGTTCAGCTGAATCAGTCTCAATTGAACTGATTTTGCATCAGTGCAGTTTGAAAGAGAGAAGGGCGTTAATGATTTAGATGTGTGTTTGTATACGGCGAGCATCCAACCGTGCCGCTGTGTTTCTCCCTCTTTCGTATTTTATGAAAAACGAGACCCTCGTAGCGGGGGAGAGTCTGTGGGAACCCTGCTTTTGTTTGTGTCTGTGCGTGATCTTTCTTTACCAACATATAGATCTCCGGTTACTATGGTGATGAGCCTCCCATTAGCTGATGGTGATGATGGAGGCGATGATGTCATAAGAGCAGCATCTTCAGGGTCCTACACACTGACCTAGGGAGCCTAAACAAGTATCACCCTTCTTAGGCAGCATCATTACGAAAGCGATACTCTAGCCAAGGTTATTGGTAACTAAAACCTTAAAAATATTTCCGATATTTGAAATAGAATAAGTGAATAAATTTAAACATAATCAAATATAAAAAAATACTTAATTTATTTTCAGCTATTTGTCAAAGGAACATTCCTCATTTTCATTTAGTGTCATTTGAAAATAACTAAAATTAAAGCTGAAGAATTGACATATTTACTAAAAAAATTAAATGGCTAATAAATGACAAAAATCCAAAACTAAAAACTAATTAAAAATATATATATTTACTAGACATATAATTTTTTTTTTAACAAAAATTACACAAAATTGCTAAATCTTAAACTAAAATTAAAATAAAAAACAAAATATAAAAAAACTAATTAATAAAATTAAATAAAACTATAATATTATGTCAGTGATACTTAAATACTAAAATGAATAAAAACTATATAGATGTATTTACTAAAAAATAAAATCATTATTAATAATAAAAAAATAAATAATATAAAAAACAAGGATATTATACTTAACAGTAAAACTAAAATCATTTATAAAATAAGCGTTAACTGAAATGGAATATTAAAAAATGCAAACTGATTTGAAACATTTCCCATTTTTATTTAATTTAACTAAAACTGAAATAAAAATGAATAAAAATTATATTTATTTACTAGACATTACTGGACATTACTACATTAAAAAAGTAATAAAAGCGACTAGCACACAAAGTACTAAAACTTAAAATAAAATTAAAATGGACTTTTTTTTAAATTAAATCTGTAATAGCATCTCGATGCTAAAATAACACTGAGTCTAAATTAAACCTAATATTAACTGTATTACAATTTTTTAACTATTTAAAAAAATATATTAAATTATTAACTTCTACATGCAGTTAATTAGATATATTTTTCAACCACCTTCATATAGTGACACTTGTATAAACCAGATGAAATTCCTCTATTTCATGCATTTTTTCTCCTTTCTCCTTGAATGTCTTATTTCACTGGACATGTCACTTAAGGTGAAGTCAAGTAAAATAGGTTGTGGACAGGCTTCATGTTGAATTTGAACTGCTGTCTGCTGTGTGTTAAATGGTGTTGGATTGGATTTTGCTGCAGTCAGCAGATACAGCATGTGTGTGTGTGTGTGTGTGTGTGTGTGTGTGTGTGTGTGTGTGTGTGTTAAACTGTATGTAGGACTTTGTATACTGACTTAAACACTAATGACTAATGACTCGTGACTGGTTCCTCTTTAGTCTTAATTACTCTACACTTACATTTACACAGAAACTGCTGTGACACCTTAATGAGATGTTGCTAGGATGCAAAAAAATGTTGATTAATTAAGAAGACAGAAGCATTCTGTCTTTGTTTCATTTTTCATGTTTTACTCCATTCACATTTGCAACTAAATTAAAACTGGGTAAAGCACAGACTTCGGTAGAATGAGCATCAGTTACACTCACATAAAGAGTAACCAAGACAGAAAGAAGTTTCTTCTTGACATTTCAAACCTAATTAAAGGAGAAAGTGAAGTGATCCGAGAGAGGTCAGCAACTCATTACAATCACACACATGCGCATGTTTGTTTTTCTGTCATGGTGGGGACTTTCCATCCACTTCTTCGTTGGCAATTTTGTCTGCAAGCTATTGATACACTACCGGTCAATAGTTTAAAATAATTGTGATTTTTGTTGATTTTAAAAGAAGTCTCTTCTGCTCACCAAGGCTGCAATTTTGATGAAAAATACAGTAAAATTGTCAAATATTATTACTAATAGAAATAAATGTTTTCTATATGAATATATTGTAAAATGTAATTTATTTCTGTGATGCGCAGCTGTATTTTCAGCATCATTACTCCAGTCTTCAGTGTCACATGATCTTCAGAAATCATTCTAATATGATGATTTGCTGCTCAAGAAAAATTTCTGATTATTATCAATGTTGAAAACATTTGTTTGGATACACCGCTATTCAAATTTGAGGTAAGATGTAAAAAAAAAAAAAAAAATACTTTTATTCATTAAAGATGCATTAAACTGATCAAAAGTGACAGTAAAGACATTTATATTGTTAATTTCTGAAGAATCGTGACACTGGAGACTGGAGTAATGATGCTGAAAATTCAGCTTTGATCACAGGAATTAATTACATTTTACAATATATTCAAATAAAAAACAGTTATATTAAATTATAATAATATTTCACAATATTACTGTACTATCACTAGTCAAATAAATGTAGCTTTGGTGAGCAGAACTTCTTTCAAAAACATCAAAAATCATAATTATTCCAAACTTTTGAGCAGCAGTGTAAATAAAGGTCCATTCACACCAAGGACTAATGATAACTGTAACTATAAATTTGTCATAATCATTCTAATTCTATGAGATTACAACACAAGTACACAAATAATGGCACAGGGAAACGATATATCGGTGTCAGATTGATAAGCATTGTCAGATTTAGCTCACTTGCTTGTGATAAATCTGTCCTCGCACTTGATTAAAACCTCACACACACTCCTTACCAGACCCTCTTAACCCCATAGAGTGTGTGTGTGTGTTTGGTGAATGTGAGTCGGCTGCCATCAGGAGCACATCATACGCCGTTCATTCACCGAACGCTTAGCAGCAAGAGAGAGAAAGTGTTCCTCCTCCTCTGCTCTCTAAAACGAGAATCTGACGTGCACACGGTCTTTTCTTCAGCACAAAAACCCATCCACGTCATTCATTGATGCACACACACTACATTTAGATGCATGAACAAGCAAGGAGCTCAACTGCACAGAATAATCCATATTTAGACCAGCACATTTATATTTACGTGTGTTTGCTCACATTTCATGTCTTTAATAATCTATTTACTGCTGTGAAAATAGCTTTCATGCATATTTCATTTGCATTATGTCGCATGCACGTGCTAATTTGTGCTGTTTGTGTCTATACTAACACTGAGTATTAAAGTTTGTTTTCTTAACTCAGGGTAAGTTTTTCTGTTCTCTTATCGTATCTCTGGTTTCTTTGCCATATCTTTAGCCTTGTGAGCTGAATGAGGATTTTTCTGGCGGACTGAAGGAAGTGTGGGTGTGATTCTGTATGTGATCTGTTGTGTTTGACTCTGATTGACAGCTGCAGGTGTTCCCTGACCATCAGTGTGTGTGAAGTGACCTGTGGGTGTGTTTTTGCTGTGCCGAGTGTCCTGCAGCATTTCCATCAGGCCGGCAATGAGAGGACCATGTCACTACAAGCTCCTCAATCTACTGCTGTCACAGAAATCAATACGGCCTCTCTCACACACACACACACACACACACACACACACACACACACACACACACACACACACACACAGACACACACACATTCAAGAGAACATCTCAGATGTTCTACAAATATAAAGATGTCTACAGCTGAAGAAGACAACAGTAGAAATGATCTTAATTTAAAAGAATCTTAAAAATGGTCCCACAAAGTCAAACTTATCAAAAAAAAAAAAAAAAAAAATTGGTATAGAAACAATTTTTACTTGGAAATTTTAAGTAAACGTCACAATTAATTAAAGACTGATATAGTATTTTCTTG
Source organism: allo-octoploid hybrid of Carassius auratus x Cyprinus carpio (assembly GCA_024542945.1). NCBI lineage: Eukaryota > Metazoa > Chordata > Actinopteri > Cypriniformes > allo-octoploid hybrid of Carassius auratus x Cyprinus carpio. The sequence continues at coordinate 566,864 of JANHFF010000203.1, forward strand.
TAAAACATGCTCTAATAAACTTATATATATATAAAAAATGTTTTTCAGTGTATAAAATAGGGAAGTATGCAATTTCAGATGCAGCCTAAGTCTGCAATTTTCAGTGAATATCACCTACAACCAGAGACAAGTGTGCGATTTGTTTATTTCAACTTAAGTTGTAGAAATGTGAAGCTGAATGCATGAAAACCTAATTGAAAGCAATAAAGTAGTGAATATAGTTAGATGCAAATGCTTACTACTATCCTGTAATCAGCGTAGTGGAGAGTAGAAATTATGCAAATTAGCATGCATATCTCCTCTCTTGTTAACATGGTGACTTTTTCATATGATAATTGCATTTAGTAATTTGTTCTGTGGTAAAAGATTCCGAATATGTTTCATTAAATTATCCAACACTTTGTGTATGTTTATGTACTGTATCTGTAAATCTGCTTAATGATAGTGAACACCTGACTACACAGGCAGAGCAACTTACAGTACATGTGAACCACTATACTACCAAATAATAAATAATGTAGCTTGCTGTGTAATGTAGAAGGAAACTCTTGTTTATGTTTCCAACATCTGATGTGTGTGTGTGTCATCATATACAGTACTTGAATTCAGTTTTCTCTCTGCAATATAAAGTGTGTGTGGATGGATTCATCCATTATGAATGTCTCAGAGAAACACTGTCACCTGGACCTGAGCAGCAGGTCTGGAGCGTACGAGTGTGTGTGTGTGTGTGATGACAGCCTCTGTGCCTTCAGGAGAAACATCCTACCTCACTTTTACACGCAGCTGATTTTGTCTTGTTAATAAGAGGTTTTTATGACATGCACATTTTATACAGTATCTCAAGAGTTAACAGTTGAGCACATTTGTGTGTGTGTGTGTGTGTGTGTGTGTGTGTTTGTGTGTGTGTGTGTGCGCGATTCACAATGATGTGCAGACAGTGACATTGTGAAGGGCACAGTGAGGCTTGGGTAACATCCAGTTTGGAATATTCAGTCCCTTTGGGTTTATTAAACACAAACACTCACAAATGAATCTCTCTGCTGCTCTCGCTTTCAAGCCTCTCACTAGAGATGCATTATAATATGCATACAATGCATATTTGTAGAGAGAGAGTCCAATTATTGGCTACACAATATATTCTCACTTTTCTACTTAATTGGTTGCATGTATTTTTTTTTATATTGTTTCTGCTTATTTTATGTGTTATTTGGATGAAATATACTTTATGTAACAGCCATTTATTTTCAGAAACATAGCTTTTTAAATGAAAAGTGACATTTTGCATAAATGTAATCTATTAGTAGTAAAAAAAATACATTTTATATAGTTTATTTTTCTGTTGTCATAAAATAGAAATAGAATAGTTGAATTTTTCTATATTTTCTTTTTATATTTTCTGTTTTTATTTTAATTTTAGTTAAAGCTTTAGTAATTTTGTTGTGTGAATTTTTTTTTTTTTTTGTATTTAGTATTTTAGTTTTTAGTATGTTTCATCTAGTATATAATCGTTTTATAATCGTTTTATTCATTTTATTTAAAAATAGTTTAATATTTTATTGGATTTGAGTTAATATTTATTTTATTTCAAGTAGTTAAAAAATGTTTTTTTTTAATGGTTTTAGTTTTAGTTAATTAATAGCTTTAAATTTGTTTCTGTGTTTTCAGGTATAGGACACTTAAAATCAAGATCACTACACTTTTGAAAGGCAAGAGATAATGATATTCTGACTCCTAGTCTGACACTCTTTCAATTACCTGTTAAAAAAACAAACAATTTTCTTCTTTATTTAATTACTTGTCGCTAATGTCTGCTATGGCGTATTATATTCTCTAACATGTTTTAATAAAGCCATATGTAGGCACACGCCGCTGTTTAATAAGTTTTAATGTAATTAAAGTATATTAATTATAGGGCGTTATGTGTATTGCACTTCATGTGTCCCAGTTTTTTGCAACTTAATTGAGATTAATGTTCATACTCCATAATGTCCCGGGTCTGGGCTTTCCCTGCGTGTTGAATATGACTGTGACAAATATTCGGGAGCTCTTAGACGTGCTGCATTACAGATTTGCAGCCAAAGCACCCGTACAGATGGTTCCCGGCTCATTTAGAGTCAGACGTGTCTGAAACGGACAGTCGAGAAGCGCTTAGACTGACTCATTGAGTTGAGGAGTCATTAACTTCTCAGACTGATTCAGTCCAATCCACGAACAAATCGCTCATTTGGTGAACCAAACCAACCAATGCACTGACTCAGAAAATAATGACTTTTTCTATTGGATAGCACAAGATGCTGATTAGAGTTCATATCGAGATCATGTCTTGGTCAATCTGAGCACAGTTTGAGACGTGGTTGAGAAAGATCCCAGAACCAGTAAACAGCAAACAGAAGCATTTGAGACATTGAAGAGATCTCATCTGTGATTTGTCTTCTAACGTAACACGTCTGCCAGGAATGTGCTCAGAAATGTTGCATGGTCTTTTGGTGAACGTGTGGAATTTGATGTTGGGAATGTCGGGCTCTTGTTAATGTCAGCGATGAAGTGTTTTCACTGGAGGTGAAACATGTGGCTGTGGTTGCCTGGACATTAAAAGACGCCGGTCTGCTGTTTTCTTTCAGGTAGCATTGCTGTTTTGTGTAAACACTGTTTCAAAAAGCGCCTTGCATTCAACGCTTCGGTGGAGGAATGTTCTGGGTTCAATGCAACTTAAGCCGTACGGACAGCACTTGTGGCGTAATTCCCATAGAAAATGATTTCAAAAACAAATTTGTTTACAGCAGTCCCACCACTAAAAAAAAAATGATTTAGACACTTTGCAGCTCAAATAACACACTTTGTTTTGTATGGAACAATTATTGTAAGTGCTTGAAGATGCACATTTGAGCTTCCTGCATTAATCAAAACGCATTTGTTCTGTGCTTTTACAAACTGAGTGAGTGACAAGCTGAAGGCATTTTCTCTGGTAATCAACGGATTGAAGGGTTTTTTGAACCCTTGAAGAGCCGTGGTGCAGTTTTTATATGTAATGGCGGTAAATCTTCTTTGCACAGAGCTCAATCTGAGTGGCTCAACGCAGCTGTTTGGATAAATCTGGATGGAATATTAAAGCGCAGTTTAAAATTCTGCACATTAATCTCTCTTTCAGCGCTGATGTAAGCAGCCGCGCTGCGGGGATAAATATAATCTAATAACGCAGTGGCTTTTACAGTCATTCAAATGAAACCAATTAAAAAGCCTGCGTCTGCGCAAACCGCGTCTCTCGAGTGACTCCCACCTAACAGATCACAACCGTCTGTCTCTCTTTCAGTCTTTCTATCTGGGACTGAGAGATGGAGAAATCATTTAAGAAGGTTGCCGGACCTTGAAATCTATAAACAATCTGTCATGATACATGCACAAGCACGCACACACTCTCTGCACAAATGCATTATCCAAGCCAAAACTGGCTACCAGAAATCATTACGAGAGGCGTTTATAGTGCATCATTCTTAAAGTGCATTATTACTGATAATAAATCACTTATAAAATCAATCCCCTCCTTGTCAATTTGAGTTTTTCTTTGAGTTTTTTTTATTTTGTGGTTTCTTGGTTTCATGCTTATTGGTCCAAGTCGGTTTTCACATTCAGTTAGACAGACAAATTGTTTGCTGCATGTACCCCTAAAAGAAATGCATTTTTTAAAATAAATACATAATTTATTTTATGTACGAATGGTTTTTCCTATAAAGGACGTCCTATTATATACCCAAAGGGACATTTGTCAGATTTAGATCGCTTTTGAGGACAAATTTGTCCCTGAAGTCTTTGAAAGTAAACACAAACGTGTGAGCGTAATGGTTTGTGTTGCTCAGATTAATGCAGACTGTGTCCTGCTAGAAGTTTTATATTGTCTTTAACCCTCGGAGGTATTTAAGTGTGTTTGTGTGTGTGTTGATATGTCCCCCGGAGAGTGCGTGCCATGCGCTTGTTGACAGTCACTCAATGTTTTGTAAATCCCAAACCAAACCTCTCGACGCGGCGCTCATGCTCAGATCGTGCTGTGTGTCCTAATCATATGTTAATTCTTACTCTAATAAATAATAAATACCGGACCTGAATGCTTTTCATGATGTTTGGACGCAACAACGGTTCTTCCAAACCAGTTTGCGAACAAATGATTCTTATGAGTCTGATTCATTGTAATGAATCTTTCAGACACACTCAAGAGTTCACAGTCTGAATCAATCCAGTGACTCACTGAATCGGAGCAAAAGAATCATTAGTGGAATCAGAAACGTTAAATTACTCATTTCCCTGTCCCTAGTCTTTATATTTCACACACAGATACAGACCATTTTATCACTCAATTAAAACTGCCCTCCTTGACCTTCCTCTTGAGGAGCGGCTCGTATGGTGAAGAGAGGAAGTCAATGCAATGCCTGGAATAATTAAATAGGAATATTCTCATCAATCACATGAAAGAATTGTCAGAAGTCATTCGGTTTCTCCACCTGACGTGTAGATAATAATCAGCGGTCCGTCTAACCACATCAGAGTTTGCGTTGCTTAAAAGACCTATATTCTGCACATTAAAATAGTATAAAAATAAATGAATAAATAAGCTTTCCATTGATGTATGGTTTATTAGGATCAGACAATATTTGGTCGAGATACAACTATTTGAAAATCTGGAATCTGAGGGAGCAAAAAAATCTAAATACTGAGAAAATCATCTTTAAAGTTGTTCAAATGAAGTTCTTAGCAATGCATATTACTAATCAAAAATGAAGTTTTGATATATTTACAGTAGGAAATTTACTAAATATCTTCATGGAACATGATCTTTACTTAATATCCTAATGATTTTTGGCATAAAAAAATTTAATAATTTTGACCCATACAATGTATTTTTAGCTATTGCTACAAATACACCCCAGCGACTTAAGACTGATTTTGTGCTCCAGGGTCACAAATAACATTGGTGTATAAACAATTTACATTCAGATATTGCTAGTAATTTCCCTAAACAACTGCACAAATGGCAAGTAGAACATTGAATTAAACATGACAAACTAAAGTAGTATTTTATGCTAAAACATACTCTGATGATCTTTTTATAGTGCATGAATTAAAGGGATAGCTCACCAAAAAATGAAGAGTCTTACTCACCCTCAACCTTGTATGAGTTAAATTCTTCTGTTGAACACAAAAGAAGATATTTTGAAGAATTTTGCTAACCAAACAGTTGATGGTAGCTATTGAGTTTCATAGAATTTTTTACTATTCTGTGAAACTCAATAGCTACCATCAACTGTCTGGTTACCAAAATTCTTCAAAATATCTTCTTTTGTGTTCAACAGAAAAATTTAACTCATACAGACTTAACTTATCACAGAAGAAAGAAACTCGTACAGGTTTGGGTGAGTAAATGATGACCAAATTTCCTTGTAATTAAACAGACTGTTTTTGCTACTGTACCTTTAATAGTTCCATATGCAAATAAGCCCTTTTATTAATCTATAACCTGTTCCAGCATAGTTCTTGATATGCAAATGTGGGCATCATATGCTAATGAGCTGTAGGTAGATGTTCTGAATGGACCGGGGGAGGACTTTTTGTGTTGCCAGTTTTATAATATATCAAATACTCTAGTACATATGCATATTTTTATATATAAATAAAAAAGTCATCCTTTGATGCATTATGCTGCCCAAGTGGCTTGCTAAGAAAAACCGTTGTCTTGTTGTTAGCGCGGGAACATTTGCGGGTTAATGAGGTGACTTTGGCCTTCATTAGCATTTTGCATGTCACAACAGTGGCGCAGTTTTCAGTGCAGGGCATCACCATGGCAACATCTGCTCTGGGCCAGGTTATGGGATGCGGTGTAATGGTTAAAGCTCAGTGCTGGTAACCAGAAGGCTGATGGTTTGACCCCTTGAGGGGCGAGCCATGCACAATCACCACCGTGGCCTTGAGCGAGACCCTTCTGCTCAGTAGAAACCTTAGTGACACTGGTGATGGTGATATTGCATGCTGCTTTATGACACCATTGCCTGGGCGAGTGGTGATAAATAAAGATGGAAACCCTTCACTTGACCATGAAACCCATTTAGACAGATATTAGTCTAAATGATAACCTGAAGTCCTTGACATCTGTCCGTGACCGAGCTAGTGCTTCTCCGCACAGGAACTGGTTAAGTGACAGTTCACCCTGAATCACATCTGTTCCTCTGATTTAGTTAGAAGATTTGGCATCCTTGATGTCAAGAGTGAGAATTGAGAGCTCAGAAAGATCATTATTACACAAAAGCATGAGCATGAACATCGCTTTTAATGTTGTTGAAAGAAGTCTTCTGCTCACCAAGGCTGCATTTATTTGATCAAAAACACAGTAAAGACATTAATATTGTGCTGTATTATTACAATTTATAAATAACCGCTTTCTGGTTGTTTTGTTTTTTTAAACATTGATAATAATCAGAGATGTTTCTTGAGCAGCAAATCTGCGTTTGTGACCCCGGAGCACAAAACCAGTCATAAGTGTCAGTTTTAAAAAATTTAGATTTGTGCATCATTGAAAAGCTAAATAAATAATCTTTCCAATGATGTATGTTTGTTAGGATATGACCATATTTGGTCGAGATACAACTATTTGAAAATCTGAGGGTGCAAAAAAATCTAAATACTGAGAAAATCACCTTTAAAGCTGTCCAAATGAAGTTCTTAGCAATGCATATTACTAATCAAAAATAAAGTTTTACTATATTTATGGTAGGAAATTAACACAATATCTTCATGGAACATGATCTTTACTTAATATCCTAATGATTTTTGGCATAAAAGAAAAATCTATAATTTTTAGCTATTGCTGCAAATATACCCCAGAGACTTAAGACTGATTTTGTGCTCCAGCGTCACATATTATTATGATTTCTGAAGATCATGTGACACTGAAGACTTTTGATCACAGAAATAAATTACTTTAACTTTAACATATCTACATAGAAAACAGTTCTATTTCACAATTTTAAATACAGCTTTGGTGAGCAGAAGAGAAAAAAATCCTAATATCCCAAACTTTAAAAGGTTCAGAATGAAAAGTTTAGTTTCAATAAATGCTCATTTAGAACCGGAGAGGAGGTTTTGAGCGCTGGAGTTACGAAATGTTTCCCTTAGTAGAACGAACTCTTTGTTGGAAATCTGTTTCCCATGACATGAAGACTCTATCGTTGGCAATAGTGAATAAACAGAATGATTGTGTCAGTATTGTTAGACAACAGCTAGAGGAACCTTGACTGGTCTCCAGCAGCTCAGAGTGTGTGTGTGTGTGTGTGTGTGTGTTTGAGAGCGGGGTCAGGGTCGAGGGATTGCTCTGCGAGACATAATTAAATCAACAATGAAAGATTTGCAGGGAGCAGCTGTTTAAAATTTCATTTTCTTCTGCAAGACTTTCCGCAGCAGGGAAGATCCCAGATAGACTCGGGAGCAGAAATGTGGGTTAACCAGAGGTTACTAGGAAATGGCCTTCTATTTAACCCACAACAAACAGCTCCGTTCAGATGAACAGATGAACAAATACAACTGCACGTCTAAACACTCGTAGAGAATGTGAGGTCTGTTGTTCAGTTTAATGTCTCTGTTATATGTTGAGTGTACATTTTTGAATAGTATTAAAATGTTAACTCTGAAATCGCACAAATAGAAATCTGGGACAGGGTTATTATACTGTAGTTAACTAAAACAAAAAAAATATAGAAAACATTTTTGTTACTTGAAATAAAATAAATGTCAACTGAAATAAAGCAAAACCATTAAAAAAAAAAAAAAATTCAGCTAGTTGCCCAATAATAATTTCTATTTTTTTTTATCAAGAGTAACTTAATGTGCTAATAATGAAATATATGTAATAAAAAACTATATAGGCATGATTAAAAAGAACTAATAAAAATGCCAAAAATACACAACGAAACTATTAAAACTTTAATTAAAATGAAGATTAAATATACACATTACCTTACATAAAAAAAGTACTAAAATAACTAAAACTGAAATAAAATGTAAACTATATAGACGTAAAACTAAAATTAAATAATGTAAAATACAAAATTAAAAATAAAAAGCTAATTCAAAATATGATTAAAAACTATAATAGTTTCTCTATAATAAAATATTACTTGTGTGGGAGTGATGCAGTGATCGAAATATGTAATACAAATGAAAACTTACTTATATTTGAGCTGCTTTTTTGGTCTAGATTCCAGCTCTGCTCGCTCTTGACATTCCTCAACCAACTTCATCAGGTGCATCCTGGGATATTTTTGAACACTATTTAAGGAGGAACTTGTACGCTGCAGAAGTTTCCTTCACAATACGCCATTTACAGTACCATTGTTTTCATTAAAATGTAGGCACAGTTAGTCTGCAGAACTGATTTAAAGTGTTTTAGCAGAAGCTTTTAGATCAAAAGATTTTTCAATCACGACTCAAGTGTGACAAAACGTTTTCGTATGTTTTTTTATGAGCATTAACGAGATTCTAATGTGCTGCCACATTACCCTAAAATTAAAAGTCAACGCACCATCCCACACACTAACAGCTGGAAGAGATGACGGATTAAAGCTGCTGTCTGACATCTCTGATTATTGTGCTGAATTATTTGGGAAGTTTATTGTGTCTGTGATTCAAAGTTAATTCTGAGTAGAGATCTGCCTATTAATGAGACGTGTGACTTGATTCGACTCACACTGATGTCAGATTTCAGGACTGAACCCAATGCAAAATTACAAACTGCCTTTTTGGCCCGAACACAGATGTTTCTAGCTGTGCAAGTGTAATTTGCATTATTCTGATACTGTATATGCACATTTCATGACCTAATGCATTCTTAACGTTGCCATAGCATTTGCATACATTTTTTATATTTCGTTTTTCTGATTTTCATTTTTCTTCTTTCAGATCAACTACTGTTAAGGTGGAGCAGCAGTTTGAAAAAGCATCTTGCTGAGTAAGTTCAACTTAGTTAAACTGTGAACAAAAGTCTGTTTTGCTCTCCAAGGGTGCATTTATTTGATCAAAAATACAGTAAAAATAGTGAAATATTTTTACTATGTAAAATAACTGTTTTCTGTGTGAATATGTGTTAAACTGTAATTTATTTCTGTGATCAAAGCTGAATTTTCAGCATCATTACTCCAGTCTTCAGAGTCACATGATCTTCAGAAATCAACATTTCTGATTATTAGCAATGTTGAAAACAGTTGTGCTGCGAATATTTTTGTGGAAAGTGTCATGTACTTATTCAAAAGTTAAAAAAAATTAATAAAAAAAATTAAATACATTTTATTCATAAAGCATGGTTCAAATTGATCAAAAGTGACAGTAAAGGCATTTATAATGCTAAGATTTCTATTTCAAATAAACACTGTTCTTTTGAACTTTCTATTCATCAAAGAATCCTGAAAAAATGTTTCAGGGTTTCCACAGAAATATTACATAGTAAAAAGAAAAGAAAAAACTAGTTTAGTTATTAACACATTTGCAATGTTCTTACCAAGCACTCACACTTCTGTCACACTTAAATGCACGGATTATCAGTGCAAAATTAATAAAAAATTAAATAATAATAATAATAAGCTATAATTTTCATTGATTTATAACCTAGACTCAACCGAAACCAACAATTATGCAAACAAATAACATATTAGCTGTCTGGAAATTTCCTCCAGCGTCACACCTGTCTTTCTGATCATTTTATGCTCTCTAGATGTATTTCAGTTTGAGATTGTTTTGGGAAACTGAGGACTTCGGACCGGAACGCGGTGCTGAAATACAGAGAACACATGCTCTCGTGCACACAGAAGCGTCTGATTCTTCACAATATCTCATCAGTATGCAGGGAGCAGCGGTGACCAGCAAACAAAACAGCGGATTCTCGAGCCGTGTTGCGTGTCTGCGGCGGGATTAATCCTGCGTGCTGCGTGTTTATCGGCACTCAGGTGCGAGAGCGTTCTGTGTCTGTCTGATAACTCACGCTATTGTCCGGCCTCACGCGGTGTGACCGGAGAACACCGAACGTCCTCGAAAGTGCACTCTTAATATAAGCACCAACTCTTTAGAGACCACTGTGTGCCGATGCATGCCGGAGTGTGTGTGTGTGTGTGTGTGTGTGTGTGTGTGTGTGTGTGTGTGTGTGTGTGTGTGAATCTCTGGGTGAAAGTTTACGGCTATGCCTTTGAAAAAGTGAAATTCTCATTTTGGTATGAAAAGCTGATCTCACTGTATCACCAAGACAGCAACTACCCTGATGAAACTTTCCGCCTCGTTCAGCACTTTCTAAGGTGCGCTGATAGATTAAAGCCTGTCGAGAAACATGGACAGGCAGCCGCTGCCCGTTTGAGAGCTAGGTGGGTGTTTAGGTACAGTGCACCCAGGAATATTTGGACACTTCGACCAAAAATGACATTCTGCCATCATTTTCTCCCCCTCATGTCAGTCCAAAACTCCATGACTGACTTTCCTCTGTGGAAAGAGGAGATATTGCACAAAGTACAGTGTGAAGTCTTTGTGTATTGAGCTGTCAAGATACAAAAATGACAAATTAAAGTGATCTATAAGATTCAGAAGCTTTATTTTTAAGTCTTCAGAAGTTAAAAAAGTACTTTATGTGAAGAAAACACCAAAATTCAAGTTATTATTTGACTAAAATCCTCCCCTTCGCTGTTCGCTGATATGGTACTTCAGCCAGGTTTGATATTGATGTCAGTCCTGGTTACAGTAGAATGAAAAGTACAGTAAATGGAAAAACAGCTGAAAATTCATATGAAATCTAGAGCATCTTCTGTATATGCACTGACTGGTCAACCATCTGCATCTTAAATGCACTTTTATATATACAGATATTCACTATAGATCGATTGAATGTGTCCTTGCTGAATAAAAATATTATATATATGAAGCAGCAACTGTTTTCAACATTGATAATAATCAGAAATGTTACTTGAGCAGCAAATCAGCATATTAGAATGATTTCTGAAGATCATGTGACGCTGAAGACTGGAGTAATGATGCTGAAAATACAGCTGCGCATCACAGAAATAAATTATATTTTAACAGATATTTACAAAGAAAACGGCTATTTTAAATAGTAATAATATTTCAAAATTTTTACACATTTTTGTATTTTTGATTGAATAAATGTAGCTTTGGTGAGCTTAAAAAAACTTGTTTTATAAAAAATATATATATATATATATATATATATATATATTTCCTTTTAGATGATTCTGAAGTTCATTCATTGGCTTTGTACTAATGTAATCTAAAATGAAATATTTAAATTATATTCTTATGGTGTTTTTTATCCTCTTCAGAGCTCGACAGCATCCGTCTCCATTGTGAATAAGCACTGACTCTGCAACTCTCTGGTTTTTGTAGTCCACAGAAGAGAGGAAGTCAATACGGGTTGAGTGAGTGTGACAGAATTTTCACTATTAAGTGTCCTGTGAGTCTAAATTGCTTTAGGGGCCGCTGCTTATGCGGATGTTGCAGGTATGCAGCGGTGTTACCTGTCTCAGGTGATTAGACGGAGAATAGGACGGCAGCTTTCCTCATCTCTCCTTCTCTCTCTCAGAGTCCGTATTTTTGCGCTCTCGCCACACATTGGCAGGATAATAGCAGCCACAAATCATCCCGTAGGCTTCACTGGGCAGGAAATTGATGTTCTTTCATTTCAAAACAATGGAGAGCCTTATGAGGGGCCTGATGATGTCATAACTCCAGCGGCTGACAGGTTTGGGGGGGCGCAGGGACAGCTCAATCAATCCCAGCATGCACTGGGGCTGCCATCGAAACGCAGAGCAGACATTCTCAATCAAACGCCACAGTCGAAGCGTTGTCTCACACACACACACACACACACACGCACACGGCTGTAACATGGTGATGTAAAACCGCTGCAGGTCTGTAAAGTCAGTCGACGAGTGTTATAAATCTTCAAAGTTTTCGAGAGGAGTGTGTGTGTGTGTGTGTGTGTGTGTGTGTGTGTGTGTGTGTGTGTGTGTGTGTGTGTGTGTGTGATTTAGCCTCATTATAACTGATGTGACAATCACTTCAAGTCAACATGACATCTAAATTGACCCTATTTACTTTCCTGGTCTTGTTGAACATTTTTCTTCTAAAATAAATTTTAAAATAAAAATGTCTTTATTTGTTAAATTCGTTATCAATTTTTTTTTTTTCCTTTGCGATAATACTGATGAGCAGCAGTCAAATAACTATTTGAGTGAATCTCATTACAAGAAGTCCAAGTCACATTTCACTCTAAAATCAAAAGGAAAGAAATAAGAATTTGTTTACTTGCATTTGCTACAGAAAATGAAGCTTATTTTGTGCTGAGAGTTTATTTTAATGCCATTTAAGCTAATTTACCCCAAATTCTCATTATTGTAATGCATCTTTACTTTTTACATTTTTTTTTCTTAATTCTTGTTATTCTCAATGGTGACTATTGATTTTTTTTAAATAAAAATAAATTAAAAAATTTAAATAATATTTATTTTTACTAAACGTATTAATTGTAATTTATTTATAAAACTAGTGTTCAGTTTAAATAACTTTTTTGCAAATACAATTTCTAATAAATACAATTCATTATTCCCAATGGTGACTATTTAAAAAAATTTTATTAGTTGTCATTATTTATACTAAATTTATTATTTTTTTTATTTACTTGTAATACTAGTGTTCAGTTTAAAATATATATATATTTTTTTTTTTTTTTGCTTCTTAAAATAATTATATTTCATTTCATACAAGAAATGAAGAAGCATTACTTTTTTGTATTGAGTTTATTTTAATGACATTTAAGCTAATTTCTCCCTACTTCTCCCTATGTGCATCTGCACATTTTACTTTTACAAGATTGTTTGAAATCCCTCTTATTCTCAGTGGTGACTCTTTGTTTATGTGTGTATGTATTTATTGAGAGCAGTACAGTAAATACTCCCAAGATGTTTAAATACTTTTTAATTTAAATAGTGTTCAATTTGCTTAGTTGTTATGAGAAGAATAATTTCACAATGCAAAATATAGACTTATTCACCACTAGCTGCATGAGATTAATCATGTAGTCATAGTTTCAGCAGACATTCGTTCATTTCCGTCATGAAACGCTCTTCCAATCAGTTAAAGTTTTGATAAAGTTAGGCCAACCGAGACTCGTTTTGTTGGTTTTGTTAGTTAGTTTGCTTCTATTGACCTCATTTGTTAGTCACTTTGGATAAAAGCGTCTGCTAAATAACTAAATGTAATGTAAATGTAAAGTCCTGCCCTACTTTTTAATCTAATTGAATTTCCAGTTTTATTATAATATACATCATATAACATTAGTAAAATAGGTTGCCAATGCCATTTCATGTTGACTTTCTACTTGAAAAACTAAAAAAATGTTAATCAGGCTTTTAAAGTCCGATTAATGTCTCTTAGCGGTACAGATGTTGTGGGTTAATTACGGCACATGAAAAGCACTTTAATATCAGCAGAAAGCTCTCCGCCAGGAATACGCCGTGATTCTCGCCTCGCTCTCCAGGGGAAAATCACGCCAGTGAAGCCCTCCTGACCACTAACACGGCAGAAAACACTTCAAAGCCACCGGACACATGTGTGACCGATGGGCCTTTCCTGCCTGTCAGAGATGAGAGCGGGAAAAGCAGCGGGAATATCTCACACATACTCCAGAACACGCTTCCAGAGCACCCAGCGCGTTCCCTTCCACTCTGCTGTCAGCTTTATGGTTATGGTTGGCTGACTGCTGAGTGATGGTGGAGTGTGAACAGAAGGAAAACCGCCAGCTCACACACACACACACACATCGATGTCAAGATCCACCGACAAGGTCATCATCAGCACGACACATGTGCAAGGCAGAATACTCATAATATTTCTGCATTACAGACACTGTATGATGCAAATTTTCAACATGCATAGAATATATATATGACCTCAAGGCTGAAGTTTGATGTCAAACACACACACACACACACACATATATATATATGCAGCACTGCGTTCCAGTGCATGTCAGATCTCAGCGACACAAAGAGAGAGAGAAAGAGAGCTGGAAATGAGGTTATGATATTGAAGCGGCAGTTATTTCTAGTTTCATATTTATAATGAAATGTTTTGACAGGTTCTGTCCTCTGAAGCGAATTGAGCTGCTGAAATGTCCAAATATCTGTGATGTTAAATATGCTCTTTCTTTTTTTCACTGATTCTCTCATTTGAATTTTTCGTAGTAAATAGAGAAATAGGTTATGTATGTAGATTTATTTTTTTGTGTGTGTGTGCATTTAATTAAATTTAAGCACATTGTCCCCAAAATTTTCATTGCTGTAATGCATCCAAATGTTTTATTTTTATTTCTCACTTTTAAATTTTTATTTTTTTTTTTGTCAGTGGTGATTTTAATTAATGTAATATATTATTTTCTTTGTTATAATATTGTTTTCACATTACAGTAATATGAATTTTGTGGTAAATGTGTTTAATTGTCATGAAAATAATGTCACGGCAGAAGTCCAATTACTGTAATTTGTTAAAGTTACCTTTTTCAAATTTTATTTTGTAATTCATGTTATTATCAGTGGTGATTTTAAATTAATATAATACATTATTTTCTTCTCTGTTACCAAAAAAAAAACTGCAATACAAATGTTTTAAATTAGCATAAATTGTCATTTAAATTATCTTAAATTAAAACGCAGTAAAACAAATAAATAATCAATCATTTAAAAATATTTTCACATATTGCTACAGCAATTTGAATTTGATTTGTCACAAAGCAGGTCCTAATATATGCTTAATTTTCTTTGTATAAAATTAATTAAATTTTGTAAAAATTTGCCTGTTTTGACATTTGAAGACAAATGTAAGTTTGAGATTTTGTAAAATATGTAATAATCGTAAATAATTTGTGGAATACAGTAAAACAACATACTGAAATGACTAAGATAGATCTTATAGTGAAAATGAATCTTATTCTTTCGTTAAAATAATTATATTATTAACAATATAAAATCTAGAATTATATTATTGATATTATTTTTATAAATATATAATTATTATAATTAATATAAATATATAATTTTGATTTTTTTTCTTGTATTTGAATATATTTGTGGGTTTGCTCTGATTATTTAATATAAATGTGAAATCATATATTTATATGCTGATAACGACCCTGTTCTGATTCAGTTCAGACAGTGCTGAAGCTCCGCCTGAATAACAAGGTCGTTCTTCCACGAGCTCCAGAATGGAAGCGGTACTTTCCAGGCTCAGGGCGATGTTCTGCTGTCTGGAGATGTAAATGCCAGGACCGGTTCTGAGTGTGACAGTGCTGGATCTCTCGGGAATAAACTCTCAGTCAAATCCGCTCCGTACCTGCTCTCCGGACTGAAACGGTAATCAGAACAGGCAGATTCTGCTGTGAGGAAAACTGGGCCTCTGCCGGATCGGTGCTGGTTTTTAAGAGCCTCTCATGCACTGCAGTATTAGAGCGTTCACTGTTAGACCACATATAACGACAGCAGAACAGCTCAGATCGACAGATAAAACACAAACCTGACGGAAACCACAGGAGAAGTTTTGTTAACATCGCAAACTGTAATTTCACAAAGGCTGCAGTGTTTTCAGAAAGCCTTTTAGAAGCAGTGCGGTGTGTTTGGGATGTAAATTTCCAGCCGTTTCATTTTAATGCCATTTCTTTGGCTTGAAGGCTTTCATTTCCCTTTCAGAGCAACACTAATGGTGTAATTACAACATGCTGCCATATATGAAGAACTGGAGCAAAAACAGTGAAATCCTTTCAAAATGAAAAAACGTTACAATAAACAGATGTAATCTGGCGAGCGAAAACATCTACCGAAATTGCAAAGTGCTGAAGAGAGACGCGAGTGCAAATCTTCAAACATGGCAAAATGGCTCTTAAAAAGTGGAGACGTGTGGTAAAAACTACAAAAAGAAGCACTATCAAATAATCTTTATTCCTACGTGTGCTCATCCAAAGCTTGAATTAACCACAGAAAGCAATCAAAACCGCGTAGCCGTGATATTTCATTGTGCCTGAGCAACACACACACACACACACACCTGATACCATCAGACCCTTTCCAAGTCTCTCGCTCAGCCGCCGATGTCTGTGATCTAGAACAGAGCGCTGATCTCTCAAAGTCACAGGAGCGGAGCAGCATTCAGAGGCCAATAACCCCGCAGTCGTCAGCCGTATCCCGGGGATGAGCCTCTGGGGGGCTTTTAAGTGGTTTGTACAAGCCCTCCGCACTCACTCAGATTAGTTCTGTACTAAAGTATCACCTAAAGACCTAAAAAACAATGACGATTCGCACAGCCTCTTATTTCAACTAATCTACATTATCTGATTTAAAAAACCATCTTCTTTACAAAAGTACCAAAAAAGACCCTAGAAATCTCAAGTATTCCTCAAAACTGTGCTCAGATGAACTCATTAATATAAACTGAGCTGCAATTCACATTTATTTGATAGCACTTTTCAATAAGTTTCCGTTTTTTAACGTTAGTTCACTATATTAGTTAATATGAAATAACAATTAAAAATACTTCCAAAGCTTTTATTAATATTAGTCACTTTTTAGTTCAGTATTTTGTCATGTTGTTCCAGAACAAGTATCATTTACATATATACCTGCCAATGGGCGAAGTCTTTTTTTCCAATTTTTAAGCATAAACATAATATATATATTAATATCATAGATTTAGTACCTGAGGTCCGTTCAGAGAAAAGGAAAGGCAGTTTTTCCTTTTAATGTCCTCAGCAAACACAAACTTCAGTTGTTGTGGGACTGATTGTTTTGTCTCCAGGGCGAGTCTTTTCTGTTGCTCTGTATTTGAGCCATGTTTGGTAGTGAAGAATATTGTTTCTAACCAAAGCTAGCTGGCCGTTATCGTTTCATCTGGTCGCTCATGAGTTATTGAGTGGGTCATGATGTTTGTCCAGAAAACGTAATAAAAGCTGACGATAAAAGAAATCTCCTCTGGGTGTGGGGGCCCTCAAGGTTCAATCCTCGGCCCTTTCCTGTTTTTTTTTTTTTTCAGTAGTGGGGTTACAGGAACAATCTGCCGCCCTTGGCGTCTCCCCAGGCAGTTAAGAGATTTAGTTTTTCTCTGTTGTACTAAAGCCAGGCGACTCAGTTAATGCACTGAAGAGCAAAACATTAAGCAGCTGAGTGCAAGATACTTTCTTGTTGTAAATCCACTTCCAATACTTCACGTTCACAAATACAGTGACAAATGGAGGAATTTTAAAGAATGTTACAATGATCACAACCTCCAAAAAGATGCAGGGAATATGCACTGCTTAGTATTTTTGTCTGATTTTGTGCATAGTTTTTATCTTTTCATGTACAAATAAAAAACCCTCTTAAATCACAATGCATTTACTTGAAAAGCGAAATTGCTTGAGATATTAAGTCTTGTTTCTGATAAAAAAAAAATTATCTGTATTCATAATTATTTGTCATTTTATTAGTTTTGTGATAATCATCAAAATTAAGTGGGTTTAAATTAACCTGCTTTCCCTTTGAATTCTTAAGTTAAGAATTAATTATTTTACTCCATGGAGTGATATTTTTCTTTTTTTAAGCATTAACTCAATTCATTTTTATATGTTTTTCAGAAAACTAGACATATTATCTTACAGTGTCATTTCACTTTTATGTTAATTTCACTCTTAATTGAAGTAAAAATGTATCATGATTTAAGAATATTTAGCTATTTTAACTAGAAAAGACAAAAGACAAAAATACTAATTAACCCATGTGCTGTGCTGAAAATCCTTTACTTAATTTGGTGTTCCTGTCAAAAATGACTGGCCTTTTAAAAATTGCTTGCAAATCTCTTAATATGCTACATTATTACCAAATCTTAGATTCAATCTTTTTGTCAACTTGTTTTCTTTCAGTTAGCACAGGTTTTGTATTTCTTTTTTAACATGGTTTCGTTGTAGGCCTCATTGATCTGAGCGTTTACACTTCAGTTTTTGAGTGGAAAAAAAAGCATTTGTTGATCATTTTGGTCAGTGTACACTCAAAAACTGAAGTGCATTTTTCTAACCCCATGGACAGATAATTATTTCTTGTTTAAAATATAAAATATAAAATGTTAATTTTGATGCATTTATTCATTTTCTTAGTTTCTTAGAATTTTTAGCTATTTATACTGGAGAAGACAAAAACAAATTATAAAATAAGACAAAAATACTAATTAGGAATGTTTTTAGTGTTTCCATACAACTTGTGCATTATATTTCAAGTCTTCCTAAGCCAAACTTAGCATTGCAAAGGTCACGTGACACAAAAACCAATGGTGCTCAACACCACTGACAACAAACCCTGTTGGGTGCCTTGCATAAAAGCTTTCATTTGACTTGAAACGTAGTCATTAAGGTGCTTTTCTTCTCATTTTGGGAGCTCAGCTGCATTAGTCTTTCACTGAGATTAATCTAAACATCTCTTTGTGTTCCACGAAAGTCATGTAGGATTGGAACAACGTAAAGTTGTGTAAATGGCATGTTCCTTTAAAGTGTGTTCAGGTACAGTGAAACTGAATTGTTTTGAGCTCTATTCATCGTTACACACATTTGTCATTATCACCTTTTTTCCAGGTGACATACTAAGTTCAGTCCTTCAATGAAAGTGTCAGCAGCTCTCCCCGTAACGAGGCAGTGGATGAAATGAGTGAGTGAATGTGTGGAGGTGTAATAGACGGGGGGAGAGATGGAAAGAGATGAATCTCTAGCAGATAGATAATTGGAAAGAGGCTCTCTGGAGACGCGCATCAGAAGGCTCGTGTAATAAGAGCGGAGGAGTGTGTGAGGAATCTAAATGTTTCTGTGTTTGCGTCCTGTAGAGCCACTCAGACCCACGAGTCCATCTGTTTCCTGCTGCTTCACCTGCATCCAGACGCGCCAGCAGCTGTTCGTTTCTATAGTTCTGAGTGTGTGCTGATGATTTCGAGTGTATTGATCATATCTCATCATACTCCACGTAAATACAAAGTGCATCTGGAAATAGAAGCTCGATTTTTAGCTTAAACTTTTTCTTTTTTCAGTTTATTTACTGTCATGGCAGAGCAACAGTTTGAAGAGAATCTTACTGAGCAAGTAAGTTATCACAAGTTGACATATCAATCTTCTATTGATTGTCTTTTTACAAATTTGCAGGGTAAGAGTTCACCAAACTTGGACTTTGTAATGCAAACGAAACTTGCCAATGAATGGAAGTCAATGGAACAAGAAGTGAAGTGTGACCAGCTCTTTAAATATTCAAATTAATAGATACTGAAATCATCTTTATCTGTTTAGTGCCTCGCCTTTAATGCTTTTAATGCCATAGTTTGGAAGATTTGTGACCCTGGAGCACAAAAGCAGTCTTAAGTCGCTGGGGTATATTTGTAGCAATAGCCAAAAAAAAAACATTGTATGGGTCAAAATTATAGATTTTTCTTTTATGCCAAAAATCATTAGGATATTAAGTAAAAATCATGTTCCATGAAGATATTTAGTAAATCTCCTACTGTAAATATATTAAAACTTATTTTTCGATTAGTAATATGCATTGCTAAGAACTTCATTTGAACAACTTTAAAGATGATTTTCTCAATATTTAAATTTTTCTGCACCCTCAGATTCCAGATTTTCAAATAGTTGCATCTCAGACAAATATTCATTTACACTGAATATGTATAAATCTCAATTTTGAAATATTGACCCTTACGACTGGTTTTGTGGTCCAGGGTCACATTTCTCATAACCAAAGGTTTAGCATATGTTTTGAGAGCGTACATTTGTTGCTGTATATTCAAGTGTATTATTGCACTGCACTCCACACTTCTTCACTTCACTGTCTGTTTTTGGAACAGTCTGCCCTGGCGCTACAGGTCTAAAGATATCTGAATCTCATTTAGTTTGGAAGACGGACAGTAAGGCTCAAGAATCTTGCCAGAGCCAAAACGATCTACCTACGAGACTGAGAGAGCGAGGTGTGTGTGTGTGTATTGATTGCTGTAAACGCACTGGGAAAACTGGGTTGATGACCTTGTGTTGGGTTGCATCCAGCGCTGTTAGCCCACTTGATGCACTTTAAATGAAGGATGAACACAGGCCATGGATACTGATGCCAGGAGGACCACACAAGCTTAAAACCTACACTAAACCAACCTTGATCCGGTTCCAACCTAGTCTTAAGCCAGTCTCATTGATCAATCTGCTGATCCGACTGATCTCTCACACACCTTTATTGCAGCTGTGTGTGTGCTTGATCTTCCAGGCTTATCAATAATCCAATTTAAAGGCAGCTGAAGAAACTTGAGTTTGATAAGCCCAGTATTTTTGTTTCTAGAGGACGAATAAAAATGCATTCTCGACCTTCCTCACGGACACACCGCAGCTGTTAAGATCTAAAACAGGCGTCTCTGAATCTAAACACATTCTCACTGAATCCCTTTCCGAATGTCGCTCCTCTGATGCCGGGACAGCCGTCAGTAAGTACACTAGTTAGGGATAATATATCTGGGGCCGATGGAGAATAGAAGTGTGTGCGGTGAATTAAATAACACCGTAGCTTCTGCACATCGTAAAAGCGATCTGTGAATTCAGATTTGATTAGAGTTCGAAGGGACTGGAATGACGTTCTCATATTTCGACTGTGTTTACTCTGGGTTATGTGTCGGCATTTCACTGAATTACAAAGCTAGTGTGTTCAGTTTGTTTAAACAGAGTCGTGAGGATGAGAGAAAGAAGCTTTATTAAAGTTTTCACTGATATCTTCCACAGCATTGCATGTGTGTAAACAGCAGAAACATTACAGATTTGTTTGTTTAATTTCAGACATTACTCTTGTATCATTTATCTGGTTGCGTGATATTATATAGATTTATTTAGATGTTTATTATAGAAATGCCGAAGTTGTAGCTAGTTGCATTTATAATAATCCAAATAACAGATTATTTGATTAATGTCATATGGATTTATTTATGTTTATTATAGAAATGTTGAAGCTGTAGCTAGTTACATTAATAATAATAATATATTTATTCTATAGACATTTGCAATAACAGCAGCTGTTATTAGTTATTTATTTAGATGTTTATTAAAAAAAAAACTTTAGATAGTTACAAATTACAGTAATAATGCTGATTTTTTTATCTGTTGACATTTGCAATAAGAATTGTTGAATAATATTATGTGGATATATTGAGATGTTTATTATAGAAATGTTGAAGCTGTAGCTACTTAAATTAATAATGATCCAAATTTATTATATAGTCTATTAAAAAAAATGTTTTTTTTTTAATGTATTTTATGTTTTATTATTTGTTTCAGTAAAAAAAAAAACCTCTAGACAATGACAAAAATCAGACAAAATTCATCATTCTGAGTTATCTAATTCTAATGGTAAATATTAAAAGTTGGTAAGATCATTTGAGTCTGTTTTTCATGCAAATCTATTATACAATATATTAAATTTTTCATTATACTTTTATAACAGATCCAGTCATGATTGTTAGCCATTCACCTGTTGTAGAAACTCTCGCATGAGCGTGTGAGTAAACGATTTTGAACTGTTCCTTTAAATGAATATTAACAGATTGGACGAAGCGGATGCATATCTCTGTGCATTAAGCCTTACAGTTTAAACGTCACAAGAGCGAGAAGGAGAGCTCACCAGGGGCGCCCTGCTATTCACTGATGCACAATAACCTCCAGGCCCCTTAAACACACACACACACACACACACAGAGTTCCCTCTGTCAGATCAGCTCGTGTCTGACAGTGTTTTGTGCCTCAGGAGTTTTGTACTGAGAATATCAGATGTGAAATGTAGAAAAATCCCTCAAACACGCCGTGTCACACAAGCAGAGAGATCACCAGAGTGTGTCAACAGACTGACTGCACACACACACACACACACACTCACTCGCCACCTCGGCGTGTGCCATTTAAGACAGACGCCTATAGGGGAGAGGAGTGAGTGTCACCACTCTGAATGTCATGAAGTCTGTGTGTGTGTGTGTGTGTGTTTTGCCCCCGTTGGTTCTGGGGTTGCGCTGCTCGTGGGAAAATAACTGCATAATCGTCCTCCTTTACTGTCGGATTGTGAGTGTCACACACTGTAAGCTCCCATAAGAAAACAAAAATGAGATCTTTTCATCTCTCCTTATTTCTCCAAGAAAGCGGTGAGATTAAATTGAGTGCAAATGGAGCCTTTTGCTGCTTTTAAATGTTTCTCTTGAGAAAAAAACTCTCTTTTAAAGTAGGGTTATTATAGTTATATATATTATACTAATATATACTAAAATATAAAAAGCTTCCAAAGCAACATGTCTCATTTTAATTTAGTTGATGCACTGAAATAAAAATGAATACAAATATATAGACATAAAAAAAAGTTTTTTTTTTTTTTTTTTTTTTTATAATATATGCATTTTTAATGCATTTACACATTATAACAATACATTAATTCAAAATAATAATAAAAACTAAAGTAGTATCTCAAATGCACTAAAATAACAATATCTTTATGCACAGTTTTGGATGCCCATTTTAATGTTTACCAGCTCCTTTTATGCATCAGTTCTTAATTTGAGCTCTAACATTTCTCTTCCATTGATCTATCTGCTTCTCACTGGTTTTAAAGGCTTATATTATACAACTTATTAGTGTCTGTTTTTATTTGTCCTCAGGAGAAACATCAGAAGCAGTGTTGGTACATGAAGCGATTGAGCATGGCATTGTGTCTCCAGAGCTGCGCAAGAGCAACATCTGAGCAATAAGACTTTCCTCTGGGCTGTGCTCTACAGGCTCCAGAAAACAGTAAGTACATTTGCATATCTTTTTCATTTGTCTCCCTTGGAACAAATGACGGAGGTTTTGCAAACCTGCTGTGAAGCTGATGAGATGCAGGAGAGAGTGTGTGGGATCATTAGAGGAGCAGTTCAGCCAGAAATGAATGTTCTGTCATCACAGTCACTTTCGTTGGAGGGAAAAGAGCACCTGGGATGTTCTGTTGAGTATCTCAGATTTAGACGACGTGAGGGTGAGTAAATGATGATGGGTTGTCATTTTGGGGTGAACTCTCTCCTTGAGAGAAGATTTAAGATACTAAAATATACAAAAATAAGAACGTTTTACATTCAGTTATGTTTTACAAACTTTTTTTTTTTAGTTATTCAAACGTTAATGGAACATTCCATTTAATCATTTTTGAACGTCATGGAAACGTTACTTTTGAATGTTCTCTGAACATTCTGAAACATACAGTAACAATTAAAAAACATCCAACTGAAATGTTTCAGAAAAAAACCTTCCATGAATAGACCTTTTTCACATTTTCAGGTTTCTCAGCAGCAGAAGTCGTCATAGCTGGGTAAACTTCTATAGCAGTGAATGGGAGACTACCACAAATATATATATATATATATTTTTGCATTCCCATTTGCTCAAATAGCAAAAGAAAAACTAAAGAAAATACCATCACTCCCATAGACGCTGTGTTATAAACACCCTCGCATTTGCATTAACTAGTGTTTTGTAATTTGATGCAAAGGTAATATAATACAAAGTATAGTGTCATAAATATACATACATTAAAAAAAAAGAGAATACAAAAAACTTTGGAGGATTTATGATGCCGATGACCGTTTAAACGCATGGTCACATTCTTGTGAAAAGGCTTCATAATGTTATTTTATTAACATAAAGCATTATTAAAGACCAGAACGTTTGTTTATAACTTTGAGAGAACATTGTCAGAACATTCTGAGAATGTTGAGGACATACCATAGATGGATATCCATCAAGCTAGTTATATATATATATATATATAGAGAGAGAGAGAGAGAGATTCAGCCAATTCCCAATGAACAAATCAAGTCCCATCCTGCATTTTTTCTCATTCGAGAAGCCATTTCACTCAGATATGTGTCACAGTCGGGAGGAAGAGATGGTGGCAGCTTCTGTTTCATGCCATTTTTAACTAATTTGTCTCCAAATTATAGTTCAATAAATTCATATGCATTCTCTCACTTCCAAAATACTTCAGACGAGGATTTTCAGAAAACAGTACATGACTTTCAAACTGTTTGCATAAACTGCTTAGACTAGTCTTACAAGTTAGTCATCTGATTTTTTTTTTGTAGGATTGGTCATAACTTAGTAGCTCGGTCTAATTTGAATCCTAGAAGTAAGACTAGCTGGTTGGTCTTATTAAGACACAGACACATGCAGCTGAACCCAGATGTTCAGATCCTCTTCACTGTTGTGCATTTAGATTCTATGACAAACATCTAGTGCTGCAATTATTATTTCTCACACACTCAGTACTCAAGGCCCTCGATGTTATTGACCCGCTACACTAAGTAAGTGTGTGTGTGTGTTTGTGAGAGATGCTGTCAGTCAGTCTGACATGGTCTCTACAGTCCCGTTAGCACTTCTAAATGATTTAAACTGCAACTCCATAAACATTTTTCACCTAAACGCCCTCGTGCTGCCATTATACACCACCACAACACTGTCTGCAGTCAAACATCCTCTCACACTGACATTAAACACACACACACACAGGTCAGCGTGAAGGAGCATGTGCTTCTCTGTGTCCATCAGCAGCTGAAAGACTTTGACGGTCTGACTTACACAATGCACTGTAGTGTGCAGCAGCTGATGTGTATTATTGAGTGTTGATGTGCACACAGCAGAGATCATTACTTCTTTTCTTTACCAGCTTAACACCAGCATCAGCCAAACACTTAAAATAGAAGTATAAAATGAAAAGGTGCTTAATGACGGACTTGTGAAATGCAGTGCTAGGACTTTAACAGCACTGACCAGCACAATATCCCTTTCTGTTTACGTATTTAACATATATATTTTTAATGGTAAAATATTTTATTATAATGTTTATGGTATAAATGAATATTATTACAACGCTACCATGTATAAAATATAATATGTTTAATATACTGTAAATATATCTGTTATTTTAATAGTAAAATATTTTATCATAATGTTTATCATAATGTAAATATTATATCGTGAATTTTTTTATGTGATTATATTTTATGTCTTTATATATTTATGAACTTTAAATATATTTCTAATTATTTTGCTAATGCACAAATGTTTATTGTCCATTTTATTATTTATTTAGTTATGTGAAGAATTGCATTTATCTGAATGTGGTTTGAGTGATCAGATTTTCCTGTTTTGGACCCCATTTATTTGTATTTATCGCTGACCGCATCGGATGACCTGAGATGGGTTTGTCCCTGAGCTGCCTGACTTAGATCTGTGTCACATGACATCAGGGGGCGGGACATTTTCATTCTAGGAGCGTGTGATTGGACCAAAAAAAATCTGCGAGTCATGAGTCATCAACATTTTGGACAGTTTTTAAGGCACAAACTGGCATGTAGGTGAGCTCAAAACACACATACATGGACTAAAAGTAATATATGTGTATATATATATATATATATATATATATATATATATATATATATATATATATATATAGTAGAAGTATTCGGCACATATTGCCTTTTTAAAAATACATTTTAGCACACACTGTAGAATTTCACTATGAAATGTTGTATATAAAATATTACTATATCTTAAATGAAAAAAAGGTATTGTGGCGTAATTTTATCACTTAGCAGTCTGTACTGTAGCGTATTTTTTCTTTTTCTTTCTAGTGTACCTGTGCGCGTCCATGCGCGCCCCCGTCTGCATGTAACGCGCGCTCTAACGGGCAGAACGCGCCCAACCTAAAGAGCGAGAAACGTTCAACAGCTTGAAGAACATCTCATGAAACCTCTTCAGCGTCTATAACGCTTCATTTCAACTGCGCACTAGTTCCAGATCAGCACTTTTGACCTGCTCAGCGTCTGGTTCCTCTGCGTCTTTGCGCATTTGGATATTTTATTTCTCGTTTCTCTTTGAGCAGCGCAACAGTCCATCAGTGCCAGATCCAGTGATAATCAATGTGCTGCGCGATTATCAGTCTGAACGATTATCAATCATTTTATGAGCACAAGTGGAATCGATACCTAAATTATGAGCAGTCATGAGTGGATGTCTATTTTCTTTCGCCTATGAAATATTTGACAAAACTTAAAGGTAAAAAAATAGCAGAACTGACGACCTGCCGCGTGACGCGCTTTGGTTATCGCGCTTCCTGATCCATACACAGAGCAGCAGAGGAGATAAATCAGAGATTTAAGCTGAAAACTTCCAGGACAAGTTATTGATTCAACTCTATTGATTCATAACAGATGATCCTTGCCCAAACATTAAGGGAAAGCATTAGAGGCCAGAACGGTGGTGCGTGACCGTTTCCTTTTCATTTCTGAACACTTTAGAGCTCTGCCAAATAGTCATCTGAACTTCGTTTGGAGAATAAAACAAAACTATTAACCGGGCATTAAGGAAATCCTCCATCCAGCAGACAGCGCGTAAAGTGAATTTGCCTTGCGGGTTCCCACATTTCTGTTGAGTTGGAGACATTGGTTTATGCGAGTTTGATCAGTGTTGTTTCTGTTAAAGGTCTGTAGTAGGAAATTAAAGAGGATATAGCCGCGCACAGGAGAGCAAATCACGCGCCACAAAGGCCAGTCTATCACAATAGATGGAAAATCAGTTCACACACATTGGATTGGGACGGTGCCAAATATATCAGTGTCGTGGCACATAAAGACACTTTAATTGACAACATTCGACCTGTGCATACATTCCTGCATTATTTAGGGCAGATGCATGACAAGCAACTGACCAACTATAGGTTACATAATTATTCCATCCAGTGTTTAAATGAAATGTCGCGCTCAAGTGCGGAAAAACCTTTTACGCACAACTCGAACGGCAAGGAATGCAGCCAAATCAGTTTCTTTTAACACCTCAAATGTTTTATCTGATACCCAAATGTTATTAAAAAGATTGAAGCCAATTTGTTTCGAGTTGGTTTGTGCGTAAATTCCGTTTATGGCTTTAGTCTGCGCCCAAACGGAGCCCGAGGGAGCTGTTTTCCAGCTCAGGTCTGCCCTTGGGTGCGCGCTTGGATCTGCCGAAAATATTCTAAATGGTCTCTGATTAGTGAAGTCTTAAAGTTGCTTACGCGCTTGGCTTGAGTGAGTTATGACGGGGAAGCGCGTGAAATCGGCGATGCTTTTGGAGTCTCCATGGAGCGTCAAGTTCAACAGCTCAATCCAAGAAACAACTACAGTGATCCGCGTCTCCTGGTGCTTTCCGTCGATTTCAAGCTTAGTAGGACATTTTAAAAATAATTTTTTTCTTTGTGAACCTTGTGTTTTTTTTCACGTGCGCTCCTTGACGCGCGTTTATTTGCTTGCAGCTATTGGCTTATAAAAACATTGGCTCGTGCGTGATGCAACAAATCGCCTGAAATATTTTCTAGATAGCACGCAGTAACGGACAGTTTGTCCTACCTGCTCTCAGTCGCTCCTGGCGCCCGCGGGGACGCTGCTGTCCGGGTCCGTTTGGTCACGCAGCTGGACGTCTGAGGACATGATGCTGGACGGTCGGAGCTCTTCTCGTGGGTGAACGCGAAGCGAGGAGTGGAAATGAGGAGTAGGAGAGCAGGAGGGAGGGGAGGAGACGCAGGAGGTCCCTTTACAGCATCATTCTCACATCATCAACACACTTCAGTTTACAGGCGCCAAAGCTTCATCAATATCTCTCAGTTTACGGTGTTTACGTGCAAATGTGAAATGGTGCATCAGGCTCGGGTTTTATAGTCGGGAAATGGGCACATTGGTTCATCTCGTGGGCTTTAACTGGATTAGATGCATGTGACGTTCAGGTGAATGAACGCGTTTCGCGCGTCGTGTGCGGCTTCAGATGCTGCTGGCGGCGCCGATGGATCGATTCTATCTCCGGACGCCGTGTTGACGCGCTCCGGCGCGTGAGGATCAAACGGGATTTGAGCTCACAGATCTCCGTGCCACACTAAACCACAAAAACCTTTTAGCGGAAAATGTAGCGCTACGCTCCACGTGTAACGCTCTTGGCATACTGTGGTACTTGATCAAAAAACATGGTTTCGCCTGCGTGCGCGTCCAAAAACTGTTATTTGCTATAGTACTTCTCCAATCCGATGGTTTTACTATGGTACGACTCCAAAAAAAAAATTTAATATGCATATCCATTAAGTTACAAAAACATTGAATTGAAAAACACTGAATGTTCTCTTAACGTTCAGACGTTATACTGGTTATATGAACCTTAAGGGAACATTCTATTTTATCATTTTGCAAACATTAAGGAAACGTTACTTTTGAATGTTCTCCGAACGTTCTGAAACAAGTAGCAACGTTTAATAAACATTATTAAAGACCAGATAACTTTGAATGAACGTTCTATTAACTTCACTCGTTCATAACCTTGCCAGAACGTTCTGAAAGCATTCCCTATTAGCTAAGATATATATTAAAGCGACAGTTCACCCAAAAAAAAAAAGAAAATTCTGTCATCAGTTACTCACTCTCAAAATTGTCCCAAACCTATATGAGTTTCATTCTTCTGATGAACATAGAAGAAGATATTTTGAAGAATGTTGGTCCAACCAAACAGTTTTTGGTCCTAATTGACTTCCATGGTATGGAAAAATAAATTACATTTATATACCATGGTGATATTTCCTATATATTGTCTAAAGGTGATTAAAATGCTGCTGATTGACGTGGTATATGTACAAAAAAACCATGATCACTGTGGAACTATTAGTGTCATTCACTGAGATCCCACACTAACTCAGAAAGATCAAAGCAGCTGATGTTTTGATTGTGTTTATGCAGGTGTCCCCTAAATTAAGTGCCTTGGTATTACCATAAGAATGTAACATTTGAATATAATGGGATGCTTTTGGAAACCATGCTCTTCTTTGAAGTGCCTTATTATAGTATAATTTAAATACTGTGGTGTATTCTGTAGCACCATAGTACAACCAAAGTACGTTTTTGTAAGGGATGTGTTTGAGGCTTTTCATGCATGAATGTGTTTGAGGATGTGAAGATTAGACTGACATCTACTGGGGGGAAACTCGTTGTCTCTCTGTGTCTGAGTAACCAGAAGCTCTATTAATATTTGTTGTTTGGGCTTCGGTTGTTAATTGCCTTATATCTGTAGTTGTGCACGTCAGTAGCATCCCTCACTGCGTGTTAAACATGTTCATACATGACATGCACAACATACCCAAGCGATGCAATTGCATGGTGTTTCTCAGCATTATAAGTCTCTTTTTAACAATGTTGTGTTGTGTTTGTTTAATGAGAGCGGAGAGTAAGTGCTCGAGAGTTTGATTAGTAGAAGACAGTGCTGTTAGTTTAATCTCTGTGTTTAATTAGTGTCTTCTGCATTAGTTCACATGCCAATTTAGCCCTCGCTGTCAAGCTACTGCCATCCACTCGGCATATACGTACATCTATACTGCCACAATCCACTCGGGGAAGGCAGGTTTTAATTGACAGCTGCTATTAGAAGAGCCTCCGTTCCCGCAGCCGCGGCTCTCATTTAGCAAAGGAGCAGCACACAATACGCGCATACAATCAGCGCGGCTCCTCTCACAGCGATAGCTTTGTCTGTAGCCCGAGAAAAGAGGCATATAAAGTGAAGGAATGGGAGACAGGCAGAGAGAAAGACAGCCTGGAGTGATTGTGTGATTGTCTCAGTTTAAATGAACTGTCCATCAGCCGCCTGTCACTCTCACTGGGGGCTAAGGGACCAGCCGGGGATCAGGACAAATACAAATCAATGAGAGGAATTTGGGACCTGTTACTACTGCGTTTTTCTGCCAGTGTGTGACATGTAAGACAGTGTTAAATCTTTACAAAATTAACATTGTTTAATCTTACTGCTCATATTGATCTGACAATGTACAGTGATCAGACTTAAAGT
This sequence comes from allo-octoploid hybrid of Carassius auratus x Cyprinus carpio, assembly GCA_024542945.1. Classification (NCBI taxonomy): domain Eukaryota; kingdom Metazoa; phylum Chordata; class Actinopteri; order Cypriniformes; species allo-octoploid hybrid of Carassius auratus x Cyprinus carpio. The sequence goes on from JANHFF010000203.1 coordinate 596,838, forward strand.
GATAGTTCACCCAAAATGGTATTATGATGGTATAATGACCAATAGTTCTGTCAAATAATATATATATATATTTTTTTTTTTGAAGAATATCGGTAACCAGACAGCTGACGGTAGCCATTGATATCCATAGTGTGGAAACAAATACTATAGAAGTCAATGGGTACCGTCAACATTCTTTAGCATATCTTCTTTTGTGTTCAGCAGAAGAAAGAAACTCAAAGTGTGCATGAAGATTTTCACCTGATCAGTAAGCAACCACCCAAAACACCCTAGAAATGACATAGCAACACCCTAGCAACCTCTTCAAACACCCCTAGAAACATCCTTGTATTGTAGTTTGTATTGTATAACACCAAAGCTAACAAAAATATATTCTAAGAGTGTTTTGCTATCGATCTCGAACGTTCAAAATGTCCAGTTTTTAAAATGTTTTTTTTTTTCTTGGTTATGTGAATATTCCAATGTATCATTTTGCGAACATTATGGTAACGTTACTTTTGAATGTTCTCTCAGTGTTCTGAAACAAGTAGCAACATTTAAAAAATGTTAGTTGAATATTCAGTTAAAATGTTTCAGCGTTCCATAAACAGTGTATAGATAATGTTTTTGTGTGAACGTTTTGAGAACATTTTAAAGACCACATAACTTTAAATGAACATTCTATTGAAGTTACTGGAAGATTGTTTGTTTGTAACGTCGAGAGAACCTTGCTGGGATATATATTGAGAATATTCAGTGCTCTCTCATCTGTTTCAGGGCCGTTAATGTCTTCCTTACTCACTAATGTCTTTCTCTCGGTGTGAACAGATCCCTCGGGAGCCCACATGCAAACCTGCGGACAATCCTCGCAGTCCATCAGGGGGTCTCTGGGGTCTCTGTGAGTCTCTGATGTGTTCAAGTGCAGGTTCATTCTTGACTTTTAGTGTCAGTAAACAGTGCGCTGGATTAGAGGACAGCCATCGATCTGACCACCGTAAGAGAGAGAGCATCAACACACACATTCACCGAGAGACACACTCCAGCTAAACTGGACATTATAACATTAGCAGACCGCTGAATGCCACCAATTGAATGAGTTTTTGTCAGGAAGAATAGAGCTGCGTTGTATCTTCTACCGTTGTTCAGACTGAATTATTTTAAAAGGGGGAAGCGTGTCATTTATGCACTTCTAATGATACTAAATTTACACACTTCAAATGACAAAATAATAAAAAATTCAGTGTTTACACACATACACACACATAAGATACTACTATATAAAAATTTTGCAAGAACAGTAATATTGTGAAATATTATTACAACAATTTAAATGAACTGTTTTCTATTTTAATATATTATAAAATGTAATTTATTCCTGATGCAAAGCTGAATTTCTTTATTATAATCAGTTATTATCAATGTTGAAAACAGTTAAAATATATATATATATATATATATATATATATATATATATTTGTGACCCTGGACCACAAAACCAGTCTTAAATGTCAGTTTTTCGAAATAGAGATTTATACATCATGTGAAAGCTGAATAAATCAGCGTTCCATTGATGTATGGTTTATTAGGATCAGACAATATTTGGTCAAGATACAACTTTTTGAAAATCTGGAATCTGAGGGTGCAAAAAAATCTAAATATTGAGAAAATCATCTTTAAAGTTGTTCAAATGAAGTTCTTAGCAATGCATATTACTAATCAAAAATTAAGTTTTGATATATTTAGAGTAGGAAATTTACAAAATATCTTCATGGAACATGATCTTTACTTAATATCTTAATGATTTTTGGCATAAAAGAAAAATTGATAATTTTGACCCATGCAATGTTTTTTTGGCTATTGCTACAAATATACCCCAGAGACTCAAGACTGCTTTTGTACTCCAGGGACACACATATATATATGAATCATGTTAGCTGGCTTCATTGAGCAAACAGATTTCCTTCTGTTATTTTCACACTTAATTATACCTGTTAAAATGTATTATACAAGCTTTTGTTACTTTCAGTCTTCGTTTTATAGCTCTGTAGTAGCAGTATTTCATCTTTAAGTGAATGGTGCATTAGAGCTGCTCCATTTCAGCGGCTCAGTACTGTCATCACAAGATTGTTTATAATAAATGCCCCTATAATTTTTGTATGTTTTATATATACGATTCAGTTTTAATCCAAATGATGCATGTGCCAAGTGAGCGAACAGCAGTCAAGATCATGCAACAGCAGTGTGCTCGCTCTCTCTCTCTCTCTCTTTCTCGCTCTATCTCTCTCTCTTTACTGTCAGAGTAACTTTAGTAACTTGTGCATTGTTTTACGTGCTTTCCGACCAAACTACAAACTTTCTAGGCCCGATACCGATACTAGTATCCATGCATCCCTATTTAAAATGTATTTAAAATGCTTTTTCTCATGTGAATGTTAAGGGAACATTTAATTTTTGTAATTTTGCAATATGAATAATATATATAATGCAATATATATAATAATTTTATGTGATTTTTTATATATATATCACAAAGAATCTCATTAAAAATATCTATCAGTAAAAAAGTTTATTCATCTTTATCCAGGAGCTGCAGAGACATTATTCAGATTCATACTGTAGTCTTGAGTGTGTGTTGCATCATTCTGTGCTGCTGAACTGAATACCCACAATCCTTCAAGGCACAAAGCTGGACCCAAACAGAAACGAAGAGGAGCGTTTGTGAAAGCTGCAGCCGTGCCGCTGTTTCAACAAACCACCGTCAGTGTTCAGTATTCATAAAGCTGGCACAAAAGGTTCAAATACGTGGAGAAATCATGTTGAACTTTCTTCACAGAGGAGACAGAAGCTCCTGTCTTTCCTCTCATCTGTTCATCTCTACAGGTTATGCATTTGTGATAATTGAAGGAGTGTGAGAGAATTGCATGTTGATGTAGTAACTAAACACACACACACACACACACACACACACAGAAGAGCTTCATAACCTCCAGCGATGTGTCTGTTTGTTAGGTGTGTGATGATGTGTGTATTGTCTCCAGTCCACAGGCCTCCAGTCCGTCTCTTTCCTATGGATAACATGGGAATGAAGGAAAATTCTGGAACATCGGGGATCAGAGAAAAATATCAAGAGTTTCTAAACCTTACAGCAGCATCAAGCATTTGTGAGTAGCACACTTATAAATGTATAAATGTCATTTGTGACCCTGAAGCACAAAACCAGTCTTAAGTGTCAATTTTTCAAAATTGAGATTTATACATAATCTGAAAGCTGAATAAATCAGATTTCCATTGATGTGTGGTTTATTAGGATTGGAAAATATTTGGCTGAGATACAACTATTTGAAAATCTGGAATCTGAGGGTGCAAAAAAAATCAAAATTTGTCCAAATGAAGTTCTTAGCAATGCATATTACTAATCAAAAATGAAGTTTTGATATATTTAGAGTAGGAAATTTACTAAATATCTTCATGGAACATGATCTTTAATTAATATCCTAATGATTTTTGGCATAAAAGAAAAATCAATAATTTTGACCCATACAATGTATTGTTGTCTATTGCTACAAATACACCCCAGAGACTCAAGACTGCTTTTGTGCTGCAGGGACACATTTAATTATATAGCAAAATATCAAATCAGGTGTCTTGATTGTAAATAAAGATGCACAAACTTTGCAAACAGTGTAAATCGGGTTTGAACTGCTGAAACACTGAAGATAAAGACAGTGTTTGTTAGCGGATGAGAACTGGCTTCACATCCACTAAAAATCACCAAATCTATTTTTTGTCATTTTTTTTTTTAATTCTCTCTCTCTCTCTCTCTCTCTCTCCCTCTCTCTCTCTCTATCTATCTATATGTTTTAGTTATTTTAGCACTTAAACTAAACAAAAAGTAAAAATGTTGCCTTGGAAAAAAGCTGAAATCAAAATAAATTTTAAAATAACTTTTTTTTTTTCTTCAAGTTTTTTGTTTGTTTGTTTTTGCATGGCTTTAGTTTTGGTTAACTAATAACTCTGGTGTGCAGGAGTTTATCATGAAGTTAGACAGCTGGAAGACTTTCGTCTCATAACATTAATCTCTCACACACACGGCGGCTTGAATTTGCCCTTCTGCTCATTTTTCATGGACTAAACTCTGGTGTTTAACTGCATTTCGATATGACTGATGAAACACCGGCTGTGTGTGTGTGTGTGTGTGTGTGTGTGTGTGTGTAATAACTCGAGCCACTGCTTCAGCAACATCAGCACAAACAGTACTGAAAGAAACGCTTATCAGCGGAGCACAAACACACACACTCTGCTGTATGTGTGTGTAAAGTGCTCTTTGTTTCAGGCCTCTCATGTTCCATTAGTGTTGCCATTGTTTCTGCTAAATGAAAGCTGCTCGTGCACCAGGGACACTCGCACACTAACTAGTGCTCCCTGGATATCTCATCTCAACATGTTAATTGAGCCGAATGCTGATTTCAGAGCCGTATGAGGTTGTTTTTCAGGAGTGACTGTGATAATGAGAGCTGGCCGCTGGGTTTGTACTGTCATCATATAGCTGTGAACATGACAAATGGCTTAAAATAACCAAGCTGGACATCACTAATGAGTTTTATTGAATGCAGCAGAGATGTTTGAGCGGTTAAAGGTGAAGTGAGTCGTTCCTAAGCCGCTCGTATGATTGTTTTGTCCAGCTCAGGTCTATTTAAGGCAAGTCAGCCCATGTTCATAACACCCTCGAGCAGCTTCTGCATTCATTCATACGAGTACAGCTCCTCCTGCTTGAATGGGGAAAGACTGAAATATACGGAAATGTTTGTGCAAATGGCATTTCAGTGATTGGTGGGACTCTCATTCATACACTGAAAAAAAAAAAATTGGTGTAGGGTTTAATTAAATTTTTTTTTTTTTTCTACATTACAGCTTAGAAAAAAATTCTGTGTGTGTATATAAGTATATATACAGTAATAAGTAAAAATAATATGTGTGTGTGTGTATTTTTTTTAAAGTACACAGTGAAAATCAGGTGCAGCAATGCATAAACAATCTTTAAATAAAAAATAAATAAAATTAAATGCAAGGCCTCTACATGGACACACAACTCCTTACAAATATATAGAAATAAATGTAAATAAATAAATACAGTGCACAGAAAATTCAGGTGCAGCAATGAATAAAAGTATAATTAAAATTAAAATAATATATTAATAAACAAACAATATGCAAGGCGTTTACATAGACACAAAACTCCTAAAAAATAAATAGAGATAAGTGGTAAATATTTATATATAATAATAATAAAAAAAGCACAATAAAAATCAGGTGCAGCAATATGCAAAAGTATAAAATAAAAATGAAAATAATGTAAAAATAAATAGTTAAATTAATAGAAATAAATGTTACATAAATGTAAATAAAAAGAAGTGCACGGTGAGAATCAGGTGCAGAAGTAAAGGTATAATATAAAATTGAAAATAATTAATAAATTGAAAAAAGTAAGATATGTGTGTATAATATATAGAAATATATATATATATATATATATATATATATATATATATATATATATATATATATATATATATATAAAATTATAATATAAATTAAGAAAAAGTGCAAAAGAGGTGCACCAATGTGCAAAGCTATAATATAAAAATTTCTATAATATATGAATAAAACAAGCAAAAAAGTAATGCCTTTACTTAGAAGCATGAATACTTATCAACTGTATATTTAATTGTTATAGATACAATTAAATAAAAGTATTATAATAAAAAATAAGTAATAAGTACATTATGTACACACAGAAGAGCAGATCTTTGCAGAAGTGTTTTAAAAGAACTGCTCATATTTTCAGTCAGTGTGGATTTGGGTCTCGTCAGCGTTTGCTCTCGTTGGTGACGGTCTTCTAACGAGCAGAAACATTAAATCACGAGCACAGCGACACCTGAAACAGCCTCAGAAACTCTGCTGAGTATGAGCTCGTATGTGGATAATAATGCTGGGATGTGTTCAGAGTTACCCACAATGCACAGCGGCATGAATTAGTAATGTGGATTACCGTGATACTGTTCGCCGCTGTTATTTATGCTGTTGTTGTGTTTGTCATGTGGGAATTATTACTATGAGCTCATCTTTCACTGTTTTTGGTTAGCGCTGTCCATGTTTGTTCATTATAATGGAGCGGATGGTGTATTTTCACAATGCACTGACAGCTCGCTTCCACTCTCGTTCTCGTATGTGAAGTATGTTCATGTCAGAGCTGAAATCTGTTCATTAATTCATAATGAAGCGAGTGGAGTGAGTTAATGTCCAGTCAGTCCATCCAGAAGCGTCTCCTCAGGGAGAAGAGCTCCGATCGCTCAAATCAAGAGGAATTAGACAGCGGTGTGTGTCTGTCAGTCTTAATTATAGAAAAAAGCTGATATTTAAATAAAACAATAAAAGCTGATATTTAAATAAAATATAAGAAATATTAGTATTTACTAAACCATTCATTAGCAACTAACTGAAGTGTACTGATGTACTAAAATTACTAGAACAAAAATTTGAAAGTAAAATGAATTCATGCTTAATAGAAATATTTGAAAACTTTTTTTTAATAAATGTTAATAAATAGCGTAGTTATCATGATTGAAAACATGGTTTCTGCCACACAAAAAAAAAAAAATATATATATATATATATATATATATATATATATATATATATATATATATATATATATATATATATATATATATATATATAGTTAGTAACTTATATATATATATATATATATATATATATATATATATATATATATATATATATATATATATATATAATAATCTAATGCAGTAATGCATTAATTAATATATAAAATTATTTAAATTGTATAATTAAATATAATTTTATAATATATTTTATATTATTAAATATATGCAATATATTTTAGATTGATATAAATATATGGATATATTGCTATATTATAATCTGATGCAATAATGCATTTTATATATATATATATATATATATATATATATATATATATATATATATATATAATTTATAATTAAATTGTATAATTAAATATAATTTAATAATTTAATGACATATATTTTATATATTAACATAAAGTAATTATATATAATATAACGATATATAATATATGTTAATATTCATTTTAACCTAATTGTAATGTTTTTATTTTAAAGTTATTTTTAGGAATTGTTTTACTTGATTGTGTTTGTACTTTTTTAAAAGTAATGCCATTTTTATCTTTTTTTTATGTAGGCTAATTACATACAATAATTTGGTTGCCTTTATACATATATATATGTGTGTGTGTGTGTGTGTGTGTCTCATCAAAATTAACTGAGCTGCAATACACATTTTTCTCTATACTCTTTCTGTATTGGCAATCCATTCAGGAGGAACATAAGAGCTCTTGAGCAATGACAGAGCAACATCTGAGCAGCAGACTCCTGCAGAAGTTTGAGCTCTGTGCACAGAAACAGAAGCTTCTTTAAACTCTGACAGACCAGAAAGAGAAAGAGAACTTGTTAGCGTGTTGTCTCAGTGATAGTTCATTGGCTAATTAAACCACATTGACAGTAAAGTCTTAAAAACACTTCAGTGAGTTGTAGCCCAGCAGGGTCATCTGTCTGCAGACACACACACACACACACACACACACACACACACACACACGTGTTCTGACGTTCAGATTCGCCGTCAGAATGCACTGAAGCTGTGAATCTCCAGCTGACCTCATACAAGCCGTGATCTTAATTAACTGCACAAACGTCCAGATTTCTGATTCCACGTTCACTCATTTAGTTCTCTGTTAGCTGAACTTATACTGAAGTTCGGAAGCTGCTTACTGTACATAGACATACTGTAGAAAATGATGCTGCCATGTGAGAATTAATCAGCTTCAATCAGTGGATCTATAAAGCACAATAAGAACATCAAGTGCATCAGACTTCATTTCGGTTGCATTTCAGTAAATCCCAGAATGCATTGCAGCAAGCTCAGTGATGGGTTTCATCCAAACTGAGTCAAGAAAATGTTGGCCTTAAATATATTTGATATTTAGTAAGTATCAATAAAAGTAGCTCAGTCTAATTGATTCTTCATATTAATATTAATAATAATGGTATTAATATTAAGAGGTTGACTAGTTTTATCAATTTTTTCCTTATTTATTTTTATTTTATTTATTATTATTATTATTATTATTATTATAAATTAAATTTATCACTAAAACTTAAACTAAACCTAAATTAAAAAATATTAACAACTAAATAGTATATAAATACTAATTTTGCACAGTAAAACACATTTGTTTTAAGATATGTCAGGATAAAAATACTTATTTTAAGTTTTAATAAACATGTTTTTTATGATCTTTAAGTGTTTTTACATAAAAAAATAATAATATTGTATTTATTTGTTTGTAAGTTCCTCTTTTTATTTATTTATTTATTATTTATTTATTTTATCTTTCATATTTTTTGTTAAATAAAACTATTAATTATTATTGTTCTGATATTTAAGTTGAATTAAAGTATTAAATTAAAGTTAACTCAATTTAAAACATTCCTGTGGCAACTAACTGGAATAAGTTAAGTTAAAGTACTAAAATTGCTAAAACTAAAGTTGAAAAAAAATAAAAAAATAAATTAAAGCCAAATTAAATATTTGAAAAAAAATAAACTATTAAAAATGAAAAAAGGGCATGACTAAAATTACAAATAAATTATACAAATAAATTTTAGTTAAAAATATTAACAACTATAATAGTATGTAAATATTAATTTTGCACAGTAAAACACATTTGTCAAGATAAAAATACTTATTTTAAGTTATAATAAACATGTTTTTTTTATTATCTTTAAGTGGTTTTACCTAAAAAATTATATTTATTTGTTTGTAAGTTCCTCTTTTTATTTATTTATTTTATCTTTAATAATTTTTATTAAGTAAAACTATTACTAAAACTATTAATTATTGTTCTGATATTTAAGTTGAATTAAAGTATTAAATTAAAGTTAACTCAATTTAAAACATTCCCGTGGCAACTAACTGGAATAAGTTAAGTTAAAGTACTAAAATTGCTAAAACTAAAGTTGAAAAACATTAAAAAAAATTAATTAAAGCCAAATTAAATATTTGAAAAAAATAAAAATAAACTAATAAAAATGAAAAAAGGGCATGACTAAAATTACAAATAAATTATACAAATAAATTTTAGTTAAAAATATTAACAACTATAATAGTATGTAAATATTAATTTTGCACAGTAAAACACATTTGTCAAGATAAAAATACTTATTTTAAGTTATAATAAACATGTTTTTTTTATTATCTTTAAGTGGTTTTACCTAAAAAAATATATTTATTTGTTTGTAAGTTCCTCTTTTTATTTATTTATTTATTTTATCTTTAATAATTTTTATTAAGTAAAACTATTACTAAAACTATTAATTATTGTTCTGATATTTAAGTTGAATTAAAGTATTAAATTAAAGTTAACTCAATTTAAAACATTCCCGTGGCAACTAACTGAAATAAGTTAAAATACTAAAATTGCTAAAACTAAAGTTGAAAAAAAAATTTTTTTAATCAAAATTAAATATTTGAAAAAACAAAACAAAAACTAATTAAAAAAGGGCATGACTAAAATTACTAAAACTTAAACTAAAATTAAAAAAAAAACTGAAAATATAAAAATAAATGCTAATTCAAAATATTAGTAATTATAATAGTATATAAATAATGGTAAAATAACACTAGTGCTTAAGCTGTTAGACAGTTTGCACAATAAAACGTGTATTTAAAATGTAAACAAAAAATTAAATTTTTTAAAAGTGCAAAATAGACTTATTTTAAGTTATAATAAAAATGTTCATGATCTTTTTATAAAAAATCTTTTTGCAATCTTTGCATTCTGTTTTGTTGTGTTTTTGAATGCAAAAATAAGTCTAATACAAGCGCTTTGCACGAAACGCCATCAGAAACATCTAATCAGGTTACTTGAGTAGTTCTTCATCTAAACCCAGCAGCTAGTTGGTGATGTATTTTTGCAGATTCCGAGTATTTTTATGCTTGTGGGAGTACAGGGTCTGGTGGGAAGCTTCGTCGTCCTGGAGTTTCAGACGTTTCATGCATTAGGAAGCAAAATTATTCGTGTCTGAGTGAGACAGACTCATCAGAGAGCAGCGCGGCTCTCAACGGGAGCCAATCAAAGCGCAGACGTCAGTGTGTGTGTGTGTGTGTGTGTGTGTGTGTGTGCTCCAGTGCTTCCACTGACTGTCCAGTGAGTTTGAGACATGAACCCGTCTGAGGTCACGCAGTAACGAAGCGCTGGTGATTCACGGATCTCTTAATTGCAGCACATATCTGTAATTCAGAGCAGTGACATTAAGCGTCAGGTTTTAGAGCTAAAGGGAAATTAGTGTCTGTTATTAACGTCTGCGTGGGACAGCAGCGGCGAGGCCTGAAGCTAAAGCTATGTCTCCAGTCTCTCAGCCTTAATCCAAACTTAACCCTGTGTTACCTGAAAGATTACCAGCTGGAAGATGGTCTAAATTAGCTGTTAGCATTCCCATGTCCTGCATGCTGCCATCTTTACTCATAACCACTCAAATCTGGTAAATATACAGTAATATAATGAAATATATTTGTTTGTGCATGCATTGTTTAATTTATGCCTTTTGTTTTTCTCTTGTAAAGCAACCTTCAGGTTTTTTTTTTTTTTAAGAAAGGTACATTGTGGTGTACAATTATGTGCCTAATTGTGTTAAATGTGCACTTGTAGTGTGCATTAAATCTCAAAAGTATATTTTTAAAAACTGTACATGCATATAATATAATATTAATTAAATGAAAGGCCACTTAAGTGTAAAAGAGAGACACTCATTACTATGTTTCTTAAATACACTTTTAAAAAGTGCATAATAATGATTTAAAAAAGAAAAAAAGTTATAATAATGAAAAGTTAATTGTTTTTCTTTAAAGTACATTTTTCATTTTTCATAATATTTAGTTCTTTTTGACAAATTTGACTAGTTTTTTATCAATAATCTTAATTTTTTAAAGAAAATTCAAAGTATTAATTGGATAATTAATACTTTGACTATATATATATATATATATATATATATATATATATATATATATATATATAGTACAGGTCAAAAGTTTGGAAACATTACTATTTTTAATGTTTTTGAAAGAAGTCTCTTCTGCTCATCAAGCCTGCATTTATTTGATCAAAAATACAGAAAAAAACAGTAATATTGTGAAATATTATTACAACTTAAAATAATTGTTTTTAAATTTATTATACTTTAAATGATCATTTATTTCTGTGATGCAAAGCTCAATTTTTAGGATCATTATCACATGATCGTTTAGAAATCATTCTAATATGATGATTCATTATCAAAGTTGGAAACAGTTCTGCTGCTTAATATTTTTTCAGAACATGTGATACTTTTTTAGGATACTTTGATGAATAAAAAGTAAAAAAAAAAAAAAAAAAGCTATCTTTTTAAAATATAAATATTTTGTAATAACAATATACACTACTGGTCAGTAATTTGGGGTCAGTAATTTTTTTTTCTTTCTTTTTTTTTAAATAAAATCAATACTTTTATTCAGCAAGGATGTGTTAAATTGATAAAAAGTGATAGTAAAGAAAATATATTATTAGAATATATATTATTAGAATTATTTTTTTTTTTGAATAAATGCAGTTCTTTTTAACCTTTTATTCATCAAATATATTAGACAGCAGAACTGTTTCCAACACTCATAATAAATCAGAATATTAGAATGATTTCTAAATGATCATGTGATAGACTGGATGTTACATGTGACACTGAAGGCTGGAGTAATGATGCTGAAAATTCAGCTTTGCATCACAGGAATAAATTATTTTTTTAAAGTATATTCAAATAGAAAACTATTATTTTAAGTTGTAATAATATTTCACAATATTAATGTTTTTTCTGTATTTTTGATCAAATAAATGCAGGCTTGATGAGCAGAAGAAACTTCTTTCAAAAACATTAAAAATAGTAATGTTTCCAAACTTTTGACCTGTACTGTATATATATAAAAGGTGAAAAACAAAGTTAAAAAAACTTTCCCCTTATTCTAAGTTATAATAAACATATTTTATTATGATCCTAAAAGTATAGTAGTGAAGGTAATGGAAAACTGTTCTTTATTTTTATAGTTTCTCTCCATCCCTTTTATAGTGAACACATACTGCATTTTCTCTGCAGTGAGTGGTTAATGTCTACAACTTTGAGAAGCAACTTTGTTCCCTGTACAGTCGGTCAGTCAGATTGGATCTTTCTCAGAAGCTCCTATGGGCGTCTGTCTGAGACTCAGACTAATTATGAACGCTCCTCCAGTTGCATTCTGGGTAACTGTCAGCTTGTGTCATATGCAGGTTGTGATGTCAGTCACCTTTAACTGTGAACGGCCCTCGGTGACGACGACACGAGCGCTCACTGGATTGAGAGACGTTCGTCTGTTACCATGGTAACAATTCACATATGATTTTACATTGAAAGACACTGTTGTAGATAGTGAATGTTATGGGAAGCATAACTTATATTCTCATTATATACACTACCGTTCAAAAAATGTGGGGTCGGTAAGATTTTTTTAAAAAGAAATTAATACTTTTATTCAGCGAGGATTGATTAAATGGATCAAAAGTGAGTTACAGTTAGATTTCCATTAAAATAAATGCTGTTCTTTTGAACTTTCTATTCATCTGTGACTCTTGAAAAATCTAATGTATCATGATTTCCATACAAATATCGTGCAGCACAACTGTTTTAACATTGATAATAATCAGAAATGTTTCTTGAGCATATTAGAATGATTTCTGAAGATCATGTGACACTGAAGACTGCAGTAATGATGCTGAAAATACAGCTGCGCATCACAGAAATAAATTATATTTTAACAGATATTCACATAGAAAACAGCTGTTTTAAATAGTAATAATATTTCACAATTTTTACTGTATTTCTTATCAAATAAATGCAGCCTTGTTGAGCAGAAGAGACTTAAAACCTTTTGACCGTTAATTATACAGTAACTTCCATCAGTGTGCTGTTGCTTTACTAGATGATCAGACTTTCACTTGCTACAGTAGCTTATAAAATTCTCTCTTTTTTATCAGAATGCGTAAAAAATATTCTGCAATCAAAAGGTTTGAAAGTTTCTCTCTCATGTAGTAAACGTGTTTGTGTTTGTGATGTTCTGGATCTTCTCATAACGTTCATTTGTCTTGAAATGTAGTGATCGGATGCAGATAGTTTGTGCCAGAAACGTTTCTTAGTTCCAAAGTCCAGAAATCTCGATTAACGCTGAGATGAGGTGAATGAAAGAGACCTGAATGAAACCTCGCTGCAAAGGTTTGTTTGTTAATGCACACATCTCCATCCGTCTCTTATCATCATCTCCTCCGTGCCTCCGTCCTGCTCTCCGTAACACCGTGTGCATGCTCTGCGGTCTCTCTCTCGCTCTGCCTGTCTCTCGCTGCTCCTGAGTGCTTTTTAAATAACATCACCTCAATTATAGCACACAGACGGGCCGCTCTAAAAGCCCGAGCCGCAGTCAATCGCATGCTTACAAGAGACACACACACTTAACACACACTGAGATCGAAGGAAACACTCTGTTTACTGTCTACTGTACTACATAGGCTGCTGCCTTCTGAGGGAGCAACCGGCGCTTCATTTGAGACACTTTCAGTCGATGTCAGTGAAGTTTGAACAATGCATTAACTGTAAAGCCTAGCATATGAAATAATAGTCAGAAAATCTAAATGACAAAATCTTTAAAAAATAAATTGCATTTGTTTTATGTTTCGTATCATATTTGGCTTTTATGGCTCACATGATACAGTAAGCTTCATACGGTTAATACAGGCATAAAAAGCATAGCTAAATATTAGGTGCAATACTGTTTTTTGTCTCTAACGCATCTTTAATTGAGATTGTTGCAATGCATTCTGGGATCTCCTTACACAGTGATAATACATGTGATGCATTTAAATATAGTCTATGTAGGTAGCTATTACTATAAATTATCAATAGATGCTTTATCCTTCATTACAGACACTTTTCCACATTAATGAACAAGCGACAAATTTCAGTGATCGATAACCAATCACGAGTGATGATGTAATCAATAACCCTTCCTCTATCATGTGACTCAATCTTAGCACGTTTGGCTCTCGTGAGCTGCTTAGAATCCTGCATCTCTTCTGTTCACGTCTACATCAAATCAAAACCAGTTAACCCTTGTGCTGTGATGAAGATCATAATTGTTTCATTTGGGAGCTTATTGATCGTAGGCCTCATTGATCTGAACTCGTGCGCCTCAGTTTTTAAGTGAGAAAGTAATTATTTATGGATAATTTTGGCAATACTCTCTGAAAAACTGAGGAGCATAAGCTCAGATCAATGAGGACTGCGATCAATCAGTTCTGAAAAGAAATACAAAACCAAACCTGTGCCAATTGAAAGAAAACAAGTTGATAAAAAAAATAAAAATTCAAGATTTGGTCATAATATAGCATAACGGGAGATTTATAAGCAATTTTTTGTAGGTCGATCATTTTTGATCAGGACAAAGTGGGGAAAAAATATCTCAATCAACCTTTTTGGGAAGTTATTATACCCTTTATGAGCAAAGTCAGTAGATTTTAGCCCAATTTGATAACATTAACTAGCAGATTTGGGAAAAAGAGAATCCTCTCCAAAACACAACATGAGGGTCAAAAAAAATAAAAATAACCGGGTAAAGTTAGAAATTAACAATCAGCAAATTTAACAAAAAGAATAAATTATAAAAATAACATCAGTTAAGCTCAAAAACTTACTGTATATTGTACTTCACGTTTATACACAGTGATCATATGTATTTGCCAGAATAAGAGACCACTTAATAATTAAAATAATTATGAAATGTAATGAGCTCCTGTGATTTTATTGCTGTTTGAAATGTTTAATGTGGATATTTATTATATTTTCTGGAAAATAAATCTCTATTGACTGTAAGTCGCACCGGGTGTTGAACTGGTGTAGTCAGGTTTTATTATTACATTAATAATTTAAAATACCAAAAACTAAACATTTACAAACATTATAAATTTTAGTTCTTGTTGTTATACAGTAAAAAAGACACTTTGACATTTAAGTCACAGCATGTGCAGATGATAGAAAAACTTGTGTTCTTGTGTTCGTGAAAATATGGAAAGAAAAATAAAATTAAAGTCACTTTTGAATCTAAATCACAGCATGTTTCAGATGATAAAAACCTTGTATTCCGGAAAATATGGTACTGTGTTTTTAAAATGCTAGTCAGTGTTCAGTGTAGTATGTAGTAAACACTTGTTAGTATTCCATTGTGGACACACACACTCACACACACAAACAATATTAATATGAGCATAAAATAACAGGTCTTCCCTTGTACTGTGTGTCAGCATGTCTCTGGTTGACCTCCAGAATCAATAAACCCTGAACCAAACCACAGTGAACCGGACCACAGCTCCAATCCCACAATACATGAACTCATTCATCTCTCTCTCACTCGTGTGTGTGTGTGTGTGTGTGTGTGTGTCAGTTCTGCTTCAGCTGCTTTATTTTTCTCATACACAGTGTGTGTGTGTGTGTGTGTGTGTGTGTGTGTGTGTGTGGCTGTAATCCTCTCAGCAGATTCACCAGGTCACTGATCTCAGAGCAGTCTGGATTTAAAATGCTTTTGTTACTGTTCAAATCTGAGTCAAATCCCCTCACAGCACACACACACACTCACACACACACACACTCACACACACACACACTCACACACACACACGAGCGCGCGCACACACACACACACACACACACACACACACACACACTCACACATACACATACACACACACACTCTCACATACACACACGCACACACACACACACACTCACACACTCACACACTCACACACACACACGCACACACACACGAGCGCGCGCACACACACACACACACACACACACACACACTCACACGAGCGCACACACACTCACACATACACACACACACTCTCACACACACACACACGCACACACACACACGAGCGCGCGCACACACACACACACACACACTCACACATACACACACACACTCTCACATACACACACGCACACACACACACACACACACACACGAGCGCGCGCGCACACACACACACACACACACACTCACACATACACACACACACACACACACACACACACACACACACACACTCAGACATATACATACACACACACTCATACATGCTTTCTCACATACACACACACACACACACACACACACAAACACTCTTTCTCTCTCTCACACACACACACACACACACACACAGGAAACTGTGCTGATGGAACTAAATGACCCCAAGCGTCATGTTTTATAGTGCAGAATCTGTGTGTGTGTGTGTGTGTGGCACGTAGCTCTTTATGTGTTCTGTGGAGAGAAACATGGAGTCAGGAGTGTTTTAATGTCACTCGTTCCCTGCAGCTGAATAAAGAGAGCGAGAGAGAGACTCGTATGTATGTTTATGACACACGTCTCTGGCATGCTTCATTCTGATTAATCAGTCGCCTCGTTCCTCTGTAAAAAATGTCTATAATGACGTTACACTATAAAATTGATCATTGTTTTGTACCACTATAGTCTTTCTTCTCACGTAATATAATACTTTACACTCAAATTAATATTTCATATACATTTGAATAGTTCAGATGCAAAAGCCTCAAAGTGCCATCTGAAATTTTCATCTAAAGTGAGCATCAGGCTGCTATATTTATGTTCAGTTTATTTAGTAAGTAGCCATGCAACGTGCATTATAATGTACCATCAGCATCATCACAAAATAAACGCTCTTAACTTCATCCTGATCGCGATGATTGTCTGACTTACATACTCGTATATACAATTATTTTGATGAATATCTGAAGCAAATGTCTCGCGTCTGGCCTCATTTATGAAACATTTCTGTGAAAACTGTGAATTCTTATCTAAATTGATATTCTGTTTAATGCAGTCATTTAAATAAAAATAGATTTAGCTTGTATTTATTATGGAGGACTGGAAGGACCACATGCAAAAAAAAAAAAAAAAAAATGAGTTTATCAATTAAATAATTAATTATAAATAACTGTAAGTGTTGTAAATACTTATGTAATTATAAATAATAATAATCTTAAAAAAATGTTCATAGTTAAAAAAAAATTTTTTTAGTCCAGTGCAACAATTTACGTAATAATTTAGCTTGTGTTTATTACAGAGGACTGGGTATATCACAAAAAAATATGAATTTGTTAGGTAAAAAAATTGTTTTAACTCAACTTTTTTTTTTTTTTTTTTTACAAAATAACATGCAAAACATAATTTAAATAATTAAGAAAAATATTTATTAAGTAAAATAATATTTAAACTTTACATTAAACCATTGTAAATATTTATTTAATAAGCTTAAAACGTTATTTTGATATATATATATATATATATATATATATATATATATATATATACACACATGTTTATTATTATTTTTTATTTATTTTTTTTGAGTGCATCAATTTATATAAAAATGGTTTTAGCTCTCTTATTATGGGGGACTGGGTGTATCACAAAAATACTGTATGAATTTATCAAGTAATTAACAATTTATTAAATTCACGAATTTACACAAAATTCACAACCTTTCAAAAAAAATTAAATAATTAAAAAAATATATATATATAAAAATAAAAAAATAAAATTGTATATTAAACCATTGTAAGTATTTCGTGAAAAAGTTTCAAAAAGTATTACTTTGTTTTTTACTTCCTAAGAACATTATGCAGTTGCACTGTTCAGCTTTTTAAGGAAATGTGTTGATATCATTGTATATGAGCCCTAATTTAAAACACTTAAGATACTCCTTCTTTTAAAAAAGAATATTTGTGTGTGTCAGATAAAAACCCAGAGATTAGTGACACACAGGGAACCATCCGAGTCGTTTATCAGCAGCGAAGAGCATGAATTTTTCTTTATCTGTTGAACACAGAGAGTCAGAGACACGCCGAGGCCCCGGGAGCCTTTAACACACTTCAGAATATATTTATATATTTCAACACCATCCCTTTAGTATTCACAGCCGCTGCTGAAGAAGTGTAGCATTACAACAAACACTGATTCATACAACAGCAAATCAACACTTCTTTACGGATCATCAGTTTCATCATATTTATTATAAATTAGATTCATGAAATATGTTTAACACGTTTCATTTGACATTATCATAGTTTCATTTATTCTCTACGAGTCAAAACTATAAGTGAGTGAAAAAATGTTAATGTTTCATCTGTACATCAGTTATGATTCACTTATATTTCATACTTCTGAGGATTAATGATAATTACATTTTGCCATAAACTGCAAATGACTTATTAAATGTCCCTTCTGGGTTTTATTGTTATTTAACGTCTGAATTTCGCTGTGAGATCACCTGAAGAAATGAGCTGAAGATTCAGGGTTTATGTTTTATGAATTGTGCATATGATAATATTGTATTTTTCAGTGTTCGCTCAAACATACAAACGTCACATTAATTACATTTATTTCTATAGCGCTTAATAATACAATAATACAGATCATTTCAAAGCAGCTTCTCGGTAATAAACAGGAATATAATAGCAGTTATTGTTACAAAATGAATCAGTTATGAAACAAATACAAGTACATCTGATTTAATTTAAACTCTAAAACAATCTTTTACTGTCAGACGTTTAATATGTGATTTCCTTTCACTTTGATTGTTTGCAGTATAAGAATTAACAATAAAATTCCATTCGTAATTCATTAAGAACAATGAGCAATACATCAGTTATAGTATTTATTAATCTTTGTTAAAATTAGTTACAAATAAAAATATTCCTTGTCAGTTCATGCTCAAGTGATTCACAATGGTTTAATATGCTATATTTTATATATTATTATATATTATCTATTACTTACTGGCATGTCATTTTGTAACTAAATTATGAAGTTAATTTAATTATGAAATTATTAATTACTTTGTGGATAAATTCATATTTTATGTGGTACACCAGTCCTCATAAATGCTTTAGAATATATATATATATATATATATATATATATATATATATATATATATATATATATATATATATATATATATATTATTATTATTATTATTATTATTAAGTTGTAATTAAAACAGATTATTGGAGAACAAGAGTTTAAGAGAACTCCAACTTCATAATGTGCTTATAAATTAAAAATAAATAAATATTTTCCAAAAATTATTAATTTTTACAATTTTATTATTATATATTTTTCTATTTTTGGCATGTCTTTTTGTAACTAAATTAAATTAATAAATAGTTATTATGTATTAATAATTAATAAATGCTTTAAAGAGACACTGTACCATCTTTCAAAGTTATAAATAGCAGTAAATGAATAACTTTTTTTGTTTTGTTTTGTGTTTGTTTTACAAGAAATACCATTTCAGTCTTTCTACTTCAAAATTCATTGTCAAGTCAAGTCATCTTTATTTATATAGCGCTTTAAACAAAAAAGATTGCGTCAAAGCAACTGAACAACATTAATTAGGAAAACAATGTCAATAATGCAAAATGACAGTTAAAGGCAGCTCATCATTGAATTCAGTGATGTCATCATGCAGCTCAGTTCAGTTTAAATAGTATCTGTGCAATAATTTGCAATCAAGTCAACGATATCGCTGTAAATGAAGTGTCCCCAACTAAGCAAGCCAGAGGCGACAGCGGCAAGGAACCAAAACTCCATCAGTGACAGAATGGAGAAAAAACCTTGGGAGAAACCAGGCTCAGTCGGGGGGCCAGTTCTCCTCTGGCCAGACGAAACCAGCAGTTCAATTCCAGGCTGCAGCAAAGTCAGGTTGTGCAGAAGAATCATCTGTTTCCTGTGGTCTTGTCCCGGTGGTCGTCTGAGACCAGGTCTTTACAGGGGATCTGTATCTGGGGCTCTAGTCCTGGTCTCCGCTGTCTTTCAGGGCTGTAGAGGTCCTTTCTAGGTGCTGATCCACCATCTGGGCTGGATATGTACTGGATCCGGGTGACTGCAGTGACCCTCTGATCTGGAAACAGACTGGATCTGGTGGCTACGGTGACCTCGGAATAAGAGAGGAACAGACTAATATGAGCGTAGATGCCATTCTTCTAATGATGTAGCAAGTACATCGGGTGTTATGGGAAGTGTTCCCGGTTCCGGTTCACCTAATTAATGCAGACTAAAAATCCTTTAACGGATTTGGATATTAGAAGTGTATTAGTATGTTATGTGTAAGCCAGGTTAAAGAGATGGGTCTTTAATCTAGATTTAAACTGCAAGAGTGTGTCTGCCTCCCGAACAATGTTAGGTAGGTTATTCCAGAGTTTGGGTGCTAAATAGGAGAAGGATCTGCCGCCCGCAGTTGACTTTGATATTCTAGGTATTATCAAATTGCCTGAGTTTTGAGAACGGAGCGGACGTGGAGGACTATAATGTAACAAGAGCTCATTCAAATACTGAGGTGCTAAACCATTCAGGGCTTTATAAGTAAAAAGCAAGATTTTAAAATCTATACGATGTTTGATAGGGAGCCAGTGCAGTGTTGACAGGACCGGGCTAATTGTGTTACTTGCCATTTCTTTGTAATTATTTGTGAAATTTACCAATAATTTCTGAGTAGAAATTATATCTACACAGTTTTCTTCAGTGTATTTATCTGTTTGAAGTAATACAGTTAGCTAATGTTAACCTCATAGTAAAGTGTGACCGAAACTGCTTTGAGATATTCATGTGCAGGAAAGACAGATTCTCCTCCGTGTGTCTGTGAGGGTCGAACGTTCATCTCTTTTACACGACTGACAGCGGAGCTAGTGTCAGAAACTTTACTGTAAGAGGTGAGGACGGGGACGTGACGTCTGTCCAAATCTGCTGATGCTGCAGCCCAAACTGTGATGAATTAGTGCAAATAAGTTTCGATCTGTCTGAAAGTTATGTGTAGAGTTTCTGGTGTAGATTCGAACATGTTTGACATGCGAGGAACTGAATGAAAAATGGAGCTTTAATCTGTTTTTTACACTACCGGTCAAAAGTTTGGGATCAAAACAATTTTTAATGTTTTTTTTTTTTTTTTTTTTTTTTACAGGAGTTTCTTCTGCTCATCAAGCATCTGCTATTTGGTCAAAAATACAGGAATATTATTATTATATAAAATCTAGTTTTTCTGTTTTAATATACTTTAAACTGTAATATATTTCTGTGATGCGCAGCTGTATTTTCAGCATCATTACTCCAGTCTTCAGAGTCACTTGATCTTCAGAAATCATTCTCATATTCTGATTTATTATCAGTGCTGAAACTGTTGTGCTGCTTAATATTCTTTTGGAAACTGCGATGCTTTTTTTCAGGATTCTTTGATGAATAAAAAGTTAAAAAGAAGAGCATTTATTTAAAATAGAAATCTTTTCTAACAATATACACTAGCGTTCAAAAGTTTGGAGTCAGTACATCTTTATTCTTTCTTTTCTTAACTTTTCATTCATCAAAGAATCCTGAAAAAAGTATCGCAGTTTCCAAAGAAATATTTGTCAGCACAACTGTTGATTATTCTAATAATAAATCAGCATATTAGAATGATTTCTGAAGGATCATCTGACACTTTATACTGGAGTAATGAAGATGGAAATTCAGCAGCGCATCACAGAAATAAATTATATTTTAAATGATATTAAAATATAAACCATTATTTTATATTGTAATAACATTTTGTAAGATTACTGTTTTTTTCTGTATTTTTGATCAAATAAATGCAGCCTTGAACTCTTACTAGAGTCTTGAAGTCTTACTGATTATAATTTTAGTTAACAACTTGAATCAGGGTAATTATAGTTAACTAAGACTAAAACCATGAAAAACATTTCCGTTACTTGAAATAAAATAAAGGTTAACTGAAATGAAATATACAAAAACATATTTTATTTTAGCTATTGGCCAGAGCAACATTTCTCATTTTCATTTAGATTAACTGGATGTACTAAAAAAGCTAGAACTAAAACTGAAAAATAAACTAATAAAAAATATATAGACAAAAATGAATTAACAAAACTAATAAAAAAAGTCAAAAACACGCAACAAAACTACTAAAACTTTAACAAATTTAAATGAAACCAGAAAAATTTATTTATTCATAAAAACTACAACAATATCTCAGTGATACTAAAATAACACTGCTTTCATTTTCATTGGATTTTAATTTATGTATTTTTTTTATTTATTTTTCATTTTTCAAGTTTTTCAGTTTTAGTTTTTGTTTTAGTACTTCAGCTTACAACAACAAACTAAACAAAAATGAGAAATGTTGCCTTGGCAACTGAAATAAAACTTTTTTTTATAATTAATGTTATGTTTTTATTTTTTATTTTTTTGAAGTAATGAAATTTTTTATGGTTTTAGAAGAATTTTTACTGCTGTCAGACTTTTGCTTGTAGCATTTCTAATTTCAAAAAACTTTAAAATTTTTGTATTTTTTTTTTTTAATTCAGCAAGGACCATAAACCATTAAAAATGAAAGTAAAGGCATTTATAATGTCAAAAAAAATATTTATTTTTAAAATAAATGCTGCTCTTTTAAACTTTCTATTCATCTGTGAATCCTGAAAAATAACATGCATCACAGTTTCCACAAAAATATTGTGCAGCACAACTGTGTTCAACATTGATAATAATCAGAAATGTTTCTTGAGCAGCAAATCATCATATTAGAATGATTTCTGAAGATCATGTGACACTGAAGACTGGAGTAATGATGTAATGTAATGATGCTGAAAATACAGTTGTGCATCACAGAAATAAATTACACTTTAACAGATATTCACATAGAAAACAGATATTTGAAATTGAAATAATATTTCACTATTTGTACTGTATTTTTGATGACCAGAAGAGACTTTAAAACTTTAAAAACCTTTGAACAGTAGTGTGCATGAATCAGACCCTTACTAACACCATCTTTAATACCCTGTCTTCAATCAGGTCCAGTGTCAGGTGCAGGAGAGTTACAGAGATGTGGATAAAAGATAAAAAACAGGTATCACTGCAAGTCTTATTTGTAACATAGTTTGTTAATAGTGCATGTTGGGCGAAACACCGGATACACACACACACACACACACACACACACACACACACGCGTCACACTCAGTCAAACGTGTGTGTCTCTGGCTTCCTACAGTAAGTGCAGCGGAAGTGTCCTTATCAGTGTGTGTGTGTGTGTGTGTGTGTGTGAGACACTTGTCTTTCTCTCTGTATGTTTCCATTTAAAGCGTGTCCTCTGTATCACCTCACACTCTCTCAAACACACACACACACACAGTCAGAGACTCTTGGGTAAAATAACAAAAAGATAACAGAACACGCTCTTATCAGACATAGCTGAGTGCTGATGGAGGGAAGGTCAGCAGTGAAGTTATGAGACACACACACACACACACACACACACGTATGCCAAGGTGAGACTCTTTGAAACAGTGAACACAGACACAGAGACACTGAGCTCTCTTCTGCTGCCAGACTCACGTCTCTATGCTTAGATTATCGTTTCATGCGTGCATAGATCATATTCTGCACATTTCACTGCGGTCGGTTTACTGTATTCTGATATTTTCCCACATACTGTATCTAAAATAGAGTTTATTGATATTTTCTGCTTTTTATTTACGCATCTTGATATTCTCAGCACATTTACCGTATTCTCATATTTTCTACACTATTTATATATTCTGATATTTTTATACACTAAATTTGACTAAATATTTTCTGCACTTTAAGATAATCTTATATTTTCTCTGCTTTATTTATTGTATTCTTATATTTTCTGTGCTTTATTTACTGTGTTCTCATATTTTCTGCAATTTGTCTTCTATTTCTTTATTTTATTTATTGTACTCTTATATTTTCTGCGCTTTTCTTACTGTATTATATTTTTTGTGCTTTATTAATTGTATTCTCATATTTTCTGTTCTTTATTTACTGTAATATCATATTTTCACCGCTTTATTTACTGTATTTTCATATTTTCTGTGCTTCGTTTACTGTTTTTTTTTTCATTTTCTGCACTTTATTTACTGTATTTTCATATTTTCTGTGCTTCGTTTACTGTTTTTTTTTTCATTTTCTGCACTTTATTTACTGTAATCTCATATTTTCTGCACTTTGTTGTATTCTCATATTTTCTGCACTTTGTTGTATTCTCATATTTTCTAAATTTTGTTTACTGTATTTTAATGTTTTCTGCACTTTATTTACTGTAATCTCATATTTTCTGCACTTTGTTGTAATCTCATATTTTCTGCGCTTTATTGTATTCTCATATTTTCTAAATTTTGTTTACTGTATTTTAATGTTTTCTGCACTTTATTTACTGTAATCTCATATTTTCTGCACTTTGTTGTAATCTCATATTTTCTGCGCTTTATTGTATTCTCATATTTTCTAAATTTTGTTTACTGTATTTTAATGTTTTCTGCACTTTATTTACTGTAATCTCATATTTTCTGCACTTTGTTGTATTCTCATATTTTCTGCGCTTTATTGTATTCTCATATTTTCTAAATTTTGTTTACTGTATTTTAATGTTTTCTGCACTTTATTTACTGTAATCTCATATTTTCTGCACTTTGTTGTATTCTCATATTTTCTGCACTTTGTTGTATTCTCATATTTTCTAAATTTTGTTTACTGTATTTTAATGTTTTCTGCACTTTATTTACTGTAATCTCATATTTTCTGCACTTTGTTGTAATCTCATATTTTCTGCGCTTTATTGTATTCTCATATTTTCTGTGCTTTATCTCCTCGCTGTTATCTTGGGCTGTTCAGCCTCTCGATCATCTTCTGATTCTCTGTGTTTGTGTCTCAGTTTGTGTCTCGTTTCTTTACGCTTTTTTCCCACCATGATCTATTCTCCAGCGTCACACGCGTCAGAGTCCTAGTGCAGCCACACAGACGAATTTCCCTCCATTTTTTAAAATGACATAGAATTAAATGAAATTAAATGAGGACACTCAGATGTCGAGTGTTTCACAGTCTGTGTCTCTGTAGCCGTCGCCTCATTTCTCTTTCACTCAGTTACATGCATTTCAAAGACACACACACGCCAGTGTTTTTCTGTGATTCACCACAGCCACACACTCGTTCTGATGGTGAAACCCTGTTCTAAAACACGTGTGTATGCATGAGGAATGAGCATGTGTGTGTGAGATACTGTGCCTGTTATTGAGGGCTTGTGTTGCAGGAGAAAATGATGGTGACAGCAGAAAATAAGGCAGATCCGCGCTCAGATTCAGAGCCAGAGATAAAGACTTGAAGAACATCATGGATGGAGGTGAAAACAGGAGCGCAGGAGTGTGAAATGAAACAAGTTTTCCAGAGTCACGTTAGCACCATGTAACACACACACACACAGCCCAAATACTGAAGTCTAGTGTGTGTTAAACAGGTTGAATTTATGACTGATGTTGATGTAGTACGCCAGTACAAAGTTTGCAATAATTACGATTTGTTAAATGTTTATGTAAGAAGTATGTAAAGCTGCATTTATTTGATAAGGTAATCTAAGCTGATGCAGCGCTGAATTTTCAGCATCTTTACTCCAGGCTTCAGTGTCACATGATCTTCAGAAATCATTCTGATATGCTGATCTGCTGCTCAAATATTATCAGTTGTTATAAATGTTTATAATAATAATCAGAAATGTTTCTTGAGCAGCAAACCAGCATATTAGAATGATTTCTGAAGATCATGTGACACTGAAGACTGGAGTAATGATGCTGAAAATACAGCTGTGCATCACAGAAATAAATTAAAGAAAACAGTTATTATAAATTGCAATATCATCTCACTGTTCTTTCTGTATTTTTGATCAAATAAATGCATCCTTGGAGAGCATAAAACAAAACAAATTTCAAAAAACACACAACTTCTGCGTTATGACAGCAAGTTTTACAACCAAGCACCAAACTCTAATTGCTGTATGAGATTTCAGGTTTAATCATGAGAGGTTTGTTGAACTGAGAGAGCGCGCCGGTTAACTGTGTGCTCTTTAGACGGCTGTAATTGATCACCTCTAATCAGGGACCCTGATTAATTACCCATTAGGCAAAGAGTGATTGTTTATATAGTGTGTCATTCAAACAGAGCACCAGGTAAATATACACACAGCAGAAAAACAGATCTTGCAGAGAGAAACACATATTGCCATCCTTCTCGCTCACACACAGTAACTCAGCATCTTAAATTAAATGAAAGCACTTAGATGTGTTTGAAACAGTGCACAGACAGCAACAACGACTGATGTTAACATGTGCTACTCCAAACCTATTGTTTTTCATTTAGAGGGAATATTGTTTAATCAATACTTTGTCATACTGGGTGAAATATATTAAAAATTGAAATAATTTCACTTGACTAGTCCGCTATTTTAAAGCGAACCTTTTTTTGAGCTCTAGAATTGATTTCTTCACAATGTCTTCTGAAAACATTACAAAAACATTCAGCAAACATGTTTCCTTTCAACATTACGAGAACATATATCAATATTAATAATGTTATTAACATTTCATATGCATTATTTAAAGAACGTTTTGTCCTAACCTTTACATAACCTTTAAAAAAACAGACCTACTCTCTTAAAATGAAAGGTTATTTATTTGCATTGATGGTTCAGTGAAGAACCTTTAACATCCATGGAATCTTTCCATTGCACAAAAGGTTCTTTACAGAGGAAAAAGTTCTTAAAATATTCTTTACAATAAGAAAAAATGATTCTTCTATGGCGCTATGTCTTCTAACTCCCCTCTGCAACCTCTATTTTTAAGACCGCACTCACAGCCATGAAAAAAGACTGATTTTGCTGTCTTGCTATAACCTTTAAATCAGCTGCGTTTTCATTAATTGTGTGCTCAAATCTCTGAGCCGTTAATAGTTTAAGAATGAGGTCAGTGTGCGGAATCGAATGTGCAGAATTAAACCCGTTTGCTCTTATCTGCTAATGAAGAGATCCTTCAGTTACACAGAAAGACTTCAGCACACAAACACACATGAGAGCGCAAAAACTCGAGCACAATGCAATAACATAACGCAAGTCAGTTTTTTCTCCCAGCTCGACTGGTGTAATGACAGACAACAGTTTGAACTTTAGCTGATTAATAACACATCTGATTAATAGAGTGCAGCAGGGATGACATTTTGCACACTTCCGGTTCCATTTTCCTGAAGTCAATGGGTTTCTGTGGTTAAATGCCTGAAATAAGCTTGAGATATTTTCACACTTTATTCTACGACATGTAATACATCAGTAAAGCCCCCGGTAACACTTTATTTAAAGCCTTTATATATAATGCATTATAAAAGTAGTGCATTAATTAATGCATTAATTATGCCTTGCAATGCACTTCATAATGCATTGTATGATCGTATGAATAATTGCAACCATAGTTATAATAACATTATAATACTTATCTATTCATTGTTACACCTTTAGAAAGTTTAAAAAAACATGAGAAACCTTCAAATGTTGTAATGCATTTTAACTTTGCTTACAATTATTAATGAAAAGATCTTATTAATGATACCTTTATTGAAAAATGAAATGTTACCTTTAAAGCTTTTATTTAAAGATGATGGTTAAGCATGGTTAAACGGATCCAGCTCTGAGGACTGCGTTTGCCAAGCATTCGAACCTCTAGATCACATTCTCTCTTCTATCAGACACTCTCAGAGATGACGTCTTGTGGTTTGTGGCCCATAAAACATCGCTCATCTCTTGACATGCGCTCAGAGATCTTGACTCATTTAAATCTGTTTCAGTGTTTTGTGTGGAGATCGTTGTCTGCGCTCTTCATACTTTCCTCGAGGGGTCGTTCGGTAAAGTTTTGTGAAATCTGAAAAGCATCTGGTGCTGGGTGAATTGAGGGTTTTCCTCCTGTTGAATACTAATATACTCTTACTCATTCATGTAGCCAGATGTTTGACTATTAATATCCACATTACAGCTTATTCTGCTCAAGAACTTCAAAAAATATGTTCATAATGGGCCAAGGGGGCATTTTTAAAGCAGAAACACAAGACGCAGTAATGCATAGACGAGTTTTTTTTTTTTAAAGTTGAACTACTTTTAACTTGAACTCCTCATTTTTAGAATGCATGTCATGCGTGAGACGCTACAAAAGACACGAGACGCGAAACGCAGCGTTCAGACACGTCCATCAAGCATGTTTCCCGTTGAGTTCTGAGTGTTCTCCGAGCGTCCAGTTTTCTAAATGTTTTGCGAACGTGAAGGAAACATTCCATTTTATCATTTTTCAAAAATTAGTGGAATGTTACTTTTGAATGTTCCCGAAACAAGCAACATTTAAAAACCGTTAGAGGAACATTTGAGTTAATGTGTTTGTAGAAAAAGCGTTCAGTGAGCCATGTATAAATAGTGTTTTGAGAACATTATTAAAAACCAGATTTGAATGGACGTTCTATTAATGTTAGTGAAAGAATGTTTGTTCATAACAAAAATTGTTCTAAGAACGTTTTGTTTATTTGAAACGTTGTTTCAAAATTTTTTCTTAATGTTCGAAATGCTTCGTTTTTTTTTGTTTTTTTTTTGGTTATGTGAATGTTAGAGAAAACATTAAAGGAACGTTCCATTTTATCATTTTACAAATGTTTTTCAGCGTTCGCTGGACCATGTGTTAATGTTTAAAAAAACTTCCAAACTAAAATGTTTCAATTAAACATTAAACAGAACATTAAATTATAAAGTTCTGAAAACGTTCCCTGATCGTCGGGTTTCTACTTTAAACAAGCACCACTTGCCTTTTTTAATATCCCAGTGCTGAGATTTGTTTTTTAATATATACATTCAAACCAAAATGTATTCAGACACCTTCAGCATTTCACCTTTTATCACAGATTATTCGCTATAGTTTAGAAAATGGTAATAAAATATGACAAGAACTCAGAGTTCGTGTTTGGTCCCAAATGTTTATCAGTTTTACTGCTAGTCCACTGTATGAAGGATTTTTGGGTATAAAATGTCACAGTTTACCTTATTTTGCTATCCTCTTTTATGCAAATGAACTAAAGTGTCCTGCATCCACTAATAAAAATACTGGTGTCTGAATACTTTTTGGTTTGACTGTACTACTACTGAGTCTTCTGTTGTCATCCAGTAAGAGTACAGAGCTTTCATTGTGGAGCAGCTGATCTTTAAAGACAAATTCAGTGTTTGGTTCCTCGATAAGAAGTGGTTCTTGATGACTTCAGGAAGCGTTTGCTGTTGTTCTGAAGCATCAGACACTCAGGGAACGGTCTCGTTGATTCTCTCGTACAGATGGTGGTTTTTAAGAGCAGACTGCAGCCGTTCTAAAACACACGTCTCCTCGCGGCTCGCTCGCGGCTCCTGTGGTCTCACGCTGACCCTTAATCTGCTCTCACACCCCACATGCTGGTTTTGTGTTGTTCTCGACATGTTGATGCAGTAGATCTGAGCTGCTGGGGGACATAATTAATGATCTCATTAGAGGGACTTGTTAGCGAGGACAGCGGCTTTGAGTCCACATATGCTCGTTAGTAAAGCACTTTCTGAATCGCTGGTGTTAAAACAAAAAAACATTTGGGATCATGGCGTGTCCTGCTGTTAGAAAGCTTTGATTCGTCTGAATCTGATTGTGATTTCCACCAGAGAAATAATCGACCTGGTCTGGAAAAACAAGCCCAAAATAAGCACAGAAGGGGATTTTGTCCCAGTTTTTAATGTTCTGCAACAAATATTGTCTGTTTTCAGTCTTTTCTAGTCTGTTCCAAAAGAAAGTCGTCTATCTATATGAGCATCTCATTGGGACATAAATGCACTGTATTGAAAAATTATGATGACATTTTTTAAGTTTTAAACTTATTAGCTTTATGAACACAAAGACACTTGTGGCTTTCACAGTCAAAAATGGGAAGTAGGAAAGTACATAGCAATATTTTTTTTATGGCCACAATGAGTCTTAGACAGTGTGTAAATATAGATGCAGAAACTAACAAAATGAAGAAACTAATAAAAGTATTAATGTCTGGAAACACTCGTATAAATATTGTTTCTAATATGCATGTTATTTTTTTTATAGAATTAAGTGGAGCATAATTTAGAGCTGAATATTGTGTAGTACACTCTAAAAAATAAATATATTAATTTAATACGTTTATTAATTTAATTAAACCTTGAAACCTAAAAGTGCCAACATATATGTGATGAGTTCTGCTGACAAAATGATATTGATTATTACATTAACTTAATATTGTTTGTAATGTGAACTCGTTAGTTGATTATCTTGTTAATCATTAATTGAAATTGTCTTGTTAACTTTGGAAGTTTAGTGATAGATTTCTAGTTCCATGCATGCTTTGCATAGGACTGGAGGAGAATAAATGTTGAAATTGATGTTTTTTGTTGAGCCAACACATTATTTTTAGAGTTTGTCATTAAATCCTAAACCCTCTCAAAGTACAAAAGATTAAATATTAATGAAACAAAATGTAGAACAATCATTTATTTTTATTTTTTTAAGTTATTGTCTTCTGTCTTGACCAATGAGGATAAGCAGTGAGACCCCCTAGTGAGGAATAAAAGGTTAAAGGAAGAAATGTCTTACTGTTGCATCAAAAGCAGTTTGTTATGACATAAAGTTGCTGAATCTAATTACCAATTAAGAAATCTAATTCAGAAATTGCCTAGAGTTTGCAATGGCACTGACACACAGATAAATATCATCACACATTAAATAATGATAAAACAAGCCCAAATACTCAACTTCATCCTGAAAATAAGCCCAGAAGACGCAACCCACAACTGTCTAGTGTCTTCCAGAAAAAAACAAGTGCAAAGGCATTTATAATAAGTAGACTTGGCAGCTCTGACTAAGTCACACTTTCATTCAAGAGTTAGTCTAGAGTTTTTCTGCGCTGACGGCTCTTCAGGAGTATTATGATGAAATTGTTATTTCTTTCAAGCAACGTTCATTGTTTTTTTTCTTGGCAGACAGCTGTAATCTCATGTTTTTATGTGGAGTTTTGCACTTTTCCATTAGTGCCAGTGCTTTTGTACAGCCGTCTGGAGTTCTAATGAAGAGTTTATCGCTCTTGGACCAATGCTGAATGAATTCTGCTCCTCCTGTCATACGGAGAACAATGGTGCTTTAATGCGGCTCATATTTCATGTAGGTCGTGGTGGTGTTTATTTCAGAGGTTTGTGCGGGTCAGAGACGCTCTCCGTGGGCTTGTCTCTCAGGTCCAGCTCAAAGCTTAGTGTTTATGGAGCTCGTATGCCATTAATCATTTTACAGCTAAATAATGGTGTCATGAAATAATCCATCATGCACACAGAGTGCTAGGCATTACAGGATATAATTACACTTAAGAGTATATGTGTGTGTGTGTGTGTGTGTGTGTGTGTAGGACTGTGAGGATTCATAATGGTAGGCTGTTTAAATACTATGTTAATAAATACTGGGTCTGATGACAGTGTGACTTGTGAGGTTGTTCTGTGAGTTTTGTTGTTTGTTTGTTTGTTACTTATATGCTGTTTCACTGGTTTTACCTCAGAGTTAAGTAGTCAAGGCAAATTTGTTTGTAAAGCACTTTTAAATGATGTTAATCTTTCTAATATCATAAAATATTTGTCTCATTCAGTGGTTTAGTACACTTCACCTTTTCAACGAATGTCTCAAAAAATTATTAAAGTGATAATTTACTCAAAAATGTAAATTATTACCATTTACTCCCTCACCCTCCACTTGTTCCGAACCTGTATGAGTTTCTTTCTTTCTTTGAAAAACAAAAGAAGATATTTTGAACAGTTGCTGGTAGCCATTGACTCCCATAATAATTTTTCCCATACTATGGAAGTCAATGGCTACCAGCAACTGTTTGATTACCAGTATTCTTCAAAATATCAGAAAGCTGCAGAAAGAAAAGTAAAAACTACACATTTGGAACAAATTGTGGGCGAGTAAATGTGTTTTCATTTTAGGTGAACTATCCATTTAACAGAGAAGAACTGAGTTATGAATGTATAGTCTAGTTAAATTTATTTATAGAGCACATATAAAAAGTACACTTGTCTGATACAAATGTATGGAAATTTTATTTGCAATTAAAATACATGAATTTAGGCCTAAATACTGCACAGTAATGCTATCATCAAGCAGGTTTGCATGTAACTGCTTTGGGAAAAACAGATCACGCTATCCAAACATATTTACAGTAACATTAATGAGGCACTTAAGATAAACAGTGAACCGAAAGCCAAAGAGAAAAGTTGAGTTTTGCTTTGAATAATATTGATTTTAGGATGGATATCTAAAGTCTGATGAAAACATGACATTTAAATGTTAATTGTCAGCAGGACGCAGACAGAAATGAGTCTGAATCTGTACGTCCAGCAGCACTGATGAGTTCTGTGTGCCGTGTTTGTTCTCAGCTGTACAGTAGTATCGTCCGCTGTGTGTCGGGTCGGTGTTGTAGATGGTCAGGTTTGGTCCGGTCTGAACTGGATTCAGAGGTCTCTCAGTGTCTCTGTACCAGGTGTACTTCACTGCTGGGTTTGCATCACTGCTGCAGCTCAGAGTCACTGAACGGCCCTCCAGAACTAAACCAGCTGGATTTATCCTCACTGATGTGTTTTTAGGAGCATCTAGTGGAGGAGAAAATCATTCAGGTGATTACTTTATGATTTACAGCACTAATTATAGATTCAGTCAGAATAGATTTAAATAATTCCTGTCTTACACTGAACGTGTAGCAGATGGGAGCGCTTGGTTGTGATCTGCTTCTGTAGCTGGTGTGTTGCAGTGCAGGTGAAAGTGACTCTATGATGACGGTGAGAAACAGTGAAGTTCAGATCAGAGATGAGCTCAGTTTGGCTCTGATACTGCTGTCCTGTGACGCTCTCGATGAGAGATGTGCTCCATGTGAGAGATGGTGGATGAGACGGACAGAAGATCTTAGTAGAGCAGCGCAGACTCACTGAACTTCCCTCAATCACCTCCACCTTCTTCATCACCTTCTGCTGATCCTTAAAGACACTCAGTGTGGGTTTGGGTGGAGATGCTGAAACAGACAGAGACGCAGTCAAATATTACAAGATCATATGGATTATTATATCAAATAAAGAAGGTATATGTTGTACAGTAGTAGTTTTTTTATGTCCAGTCACACTATAGAAGCAGCATGAACAATATGACACTCACCTAAGACAACAATTTGAACTTGAGAGTATGTAGGTTCTGTGTAGTTATATTGCAATTTACCATTGGCTTCAATTCTGAAGTAATATGACCCATTATGACTCTGATCAACATTATCGAAGCGTGTGGTGCAGTTTTTCTGTGTAGCAGTGCCAAATATTTCTCCTTTTAACAGTCCAGTCTTGGGGCTGCTGGAGTCAAACACAGCGGTACTTCCTCCGGCTTTAAACCACATTCTCTTTGCACTGTCAGTGAGGTTATCTTTATATTGTTGATCAATATCAAATGTGCAGGGGATGAAAACACAAGATCCTTTCAGAGCTTCTACTCTCTGCGGCAGACTGATATTAAAGCCACACAAAACACCTAAAACAAAGACAAACAGACAAAAGGAAAAAATCATACAAAGTTAATATTCAGAACACACTTCTGCATAATTTATTGCTCTTTAACTCATTAAGGACACATGAAAATGCTTTCATAATAATAATTCATCTTGTTAAATAGAACAGAGGAATAATCTAAAAGAATGAGACCTTGTATCAGAGATCCAGTGAGGAGGAACGTCACCAATGTTTCCATCATTTACATTCACCTTACAGCAGAATAAACAAACAAATAAAAACACACAATTAGGCCTATATTATAATACAGAATTACAATAAAGAAAAATTTAAACTACAGAAGGTTTACTGATTTTCTGTAAATGAATTACCAGAGAAGAGAGTTGAAGATGACAGAAATCCTCTCAGAGCTCAAGCTCTGAATGCTTTTACACTGGACGGAGGGAGAGATGTGTGTGAAAATTACGACTGCTGTTTTTTTTGGGGGGGTGGGGGGTCACTTCCCTTTTAGTCAGAACTCAATAATAACAGCCTGACCAAGAAATAAATATGACGGAAATATAGTGCAATGTGTCTATCCTAAGTGAGGTGAATGTGTTTGTGTCTGCGTCAACACTACGAGCTGCTCGCTTGGTTATAATGCAGCTTCTGCTTCATATCAGTAAGAGCTGATTAACTAGTTCATCAATAAAATCAACTAACACCACCATATTCTCTGGTTATTTTGGTGAATATGCATTTCATATTCATCCTGATTAAACCCAGTATTAGCATTAAAAATAAAAAATATATATATATATAGTCTCCATATATAGGTTATATTTACACACTCACTGGAGTTTCCTACAGAGCAAGTGTCTGTCAGCATTAATTAATTCCACATGAGGTAGAAGAACACTGAGAACAATAGAGAGAGAGAGAGCAGCTGAATGTGTGTAAATGACTTGTTCTGTTTGTGTTTGTGTAATTGCTGTGCTGTTTAGTTAATTTGAGAGGAGTTTGAACACTCATTATACTGGAGCTGCTGCTTTAGCTTAATAAGAATCAACTCATGCAGTGATATATTAATGTTTTAATTAGAAGACGAGTGTGTGCGTGTTTGCAAAGCCTTTACACAACCTACTCTAATCTATTTATCTATTGTTCTATAGTTCTGATAGTCATGGGTCTATTGGATCTGTTGAAAAGAGCAGCATAAATGTTCATCTTTTTTGTTTCGGAGAAGAAAATACAGGTTTGGATCACCATTGGGGTGAGTAAATGATGCTTTGATTATCACTCTCCAAAAAACACCTGCTTTTTTGCTTCCCAAAAATATCTAAAATTAACATTTTAAAAATTAAAAAAACTCCCACAAAGGCAGTAAAATGTGAAATTACCAACAGCTAACGCTCTCTGTGAGAAATAACTTGATAAACGACTAAGAAATGCCTTAATACTGATGTTATAATGTGAAATGGTTCATGTGTTGAGATTAGAGGATAGAAAATATGGAAGTCAATGGAAAATGACAGAAAAACAAAGGTTTTCACCACAGGTTTTGTGATGTTATTTGCCATAAATGCGACAGAATTACTGTAATATTGTGAGATAGTAGCAACTGTTTGTAGTTTTGGTGGGCCTATTTGGGAGAAAATCCAGGGCTTCCACCTCTGGATCACACCATGCAAACATATTTTACAGTAACATTTATGAGGCACTCAAGATAAACGGTGAACCAAAGGCCAAAGAGAAAAGTTAAGTTTTTCTATGAATAATGTTGATTTTAGGATCAGGGGCATAAATTTTGTCATACAGTGTGGGGGACAATAATGATAAATTTTTTCAAGAGCAATTTTTGAAGGGGACACAAATAACACAGCTAAAACTGAACTTGTAAGGACTTTTGTACTGTACTGTATTATGACTTGGCAACACTGATTGATGTAAAAGAGGAAAGCAGGCATTTGGACCAAAGCACTGTTTCTCTGCTTTGCCACGGGATTTACATCCCGTGGTAACTAGGATTTACACAAGCTCCAGTCTGGATCCAGAACACCTGAGAAGAGATGATGCCATCCCCTCAGAGGACCTCAGATGATGCTAACCCTGAGACAACATACAGAACTACCACATTTTGCTATAAGTTTGATTGCATAATTGCTGTTAAAAGTGTTAATCGTCTGATTGTTTACGTCTTTTATTGATTTTTCTGAACATTTCTGCCATATGCACATGAACTGACAGTCACCACTGATACGCTACTACTAAATATTGTAGAAACTTAATTTTCTGTAAAGTTGCTTTGTAATGATTTGTATCGTAAAAAGCGCTATACAAATAAACTTGAATTGAACTGTGAGGCAAGGGAGGGGGAGACTCAAAATGTTTCTAAACTTAAAACGCTTTTTTGCCCTGTTTGCGTTTGTGTTACTTTACTACTTACAAATTTATTTAAAGTATAAAACATTGTTATTTACAATACACAATGTGGTTTTTAATCATAGTTTTAGGGATTTCTGCTTATGTTTAGGATGGATATCTAAAGTCTCATGAAAACATGACGTTTAAATGTTAATTGTCAGCAGGACGCAGACAGAAATGAGTTGGCTGGACATCCAGCAGCACTGATGAGTTCTGTGTGCCGTGTTTGTTCTCAGCTGTACAGTAGTATCGTCCGCTGTGTGTCGGGTCGGTGTTGTAGATGGTCAGGTTTGGTCCGGTCTGAACTGGATTCAGAGGTCTCTCAGTGTCTCTGTACCAGGTGTAGTTCACTGCTGGGTTTGCATCACTGCTGCAGCTCAGAGTCACTGGATTGCCCTCCATCACTAAGCCGGAGGGAAAAGCTGACAATGATGTGTTTTTTGGGGCATCTGAGAAAAAAAAAAGATGTGCAATGTAGAATGTGATTTAACAGTTTAAAATTTAAAAGCCTGCAGGTTTAAACCTCTCTTTTTTTACAAGTTTCAATTGCCACTGGACATCTAGAAGATTACCAAGTACTCACACTGCCACTGGACATCTAGAAGTTTACCAAGTACTCACACTGGACATCTAGAAGATTATCAAGTACTCACACTGCCACTGGACATCTAGAAGATTACCAAGTACTCACACTGAACATCTAGACTATTACCAAGTACTCACACTGGACATCTAGAAGATTACATAGTATTCACACTGCTACTGGACATCTAGAAGATTACCAAGTACTCACACTGCCACTGGACATCTAGAAGATTACCAAGTACTCACACTGAACATCTAGAAGATTATCAAGTACTCACACTGAACATCTAGAAGATAATCAAGTACTCACACTGCCACTGGACATCTAGAAGTTTACCAAGTACTCACATTGGACATCTAGAAGATTATCAAGTACTCACACTGCCACAGGACATTTAGAAGATTACCAAGTACTCACACTGAACATCTAGACGATTACCAAGTACTCACACTGGACATCTAGAAGATTACCAAGTACTCAGACTGAACATCTGGAAGATTACCAAGTACTCACACTGCCACTGGACATCTAGAAGATTACCAAGTACACTGAACATCTAGAAGATTATCAAGTACTCACACTGCCACTGGACATCTAGAAGATCACCAAGTACTCACACTGCCACTGGACATCTAGAAGATTACCAAGTACTCACACTGAACATCTAGAAGATTATCAAGTACTCACACTGCCACTGGACATCTAGAAGATTACCAATTACTCACACTGGACATCTAGACGATTACCAAGTACTCGCACTGGACATCTAGAAGATTACCAAGTACTCACACTGAACATCTAAAAGATTATCAAGTACTCACACTGAACATCTAGAAGATAATCAAGTACTCACACTGCCACTGGACATCTAGAAGTTTACCAAGTACTCACATTGGACATCTAGAAGATTATCAAGTACTCACACTGCCACAGGACATTTAGAAGATTACCAAGTACTCACACTGAACATCTAGACGATTACCAAGTACTCACACTGGACATCTAGAAGATTACCAAGTACTCAGACTGAACATCTGGAAGATTACCAAGTACTCACACTGCCACTGGACATCTAGAAGATTACCAAGTACTCACACTGAACATCTAGAAGATTATCAAGTACTCACACTGCCACTGGACATCTAGAAGATCACCAAGTACTCACACTGCCACTGGACATCTAGAAGATTACCAAGTACTCACACTGAACATCTAGAAGATTATCAAGTACTCACACTGCCACTGGACATCTAGAAGATCACCAAGTACTCACACTGCCACTGGACATCTAGAAGATTACCAAGTACTCACACTGAACATCTAGAAGATTATCAAGTACTCACACTGCCACTGGACATCTAGAAGATTACCAAGTACTCACACTGGACATCTAGAAGAATACCAAGTACTCACACTGGAGATCTAGAAGATTACAAAGTACACGCACTGGATGTTCAGCAGATTTACAGGTACTCTCAATGGATGTCGCAGTATTTAGTATTATGACTAATTTTTAAGATTTTTTTTAAATAACAGTAAAGACATTGACACAAATTGAGGTGTGGAAAATATATATTAGCAATTATTTAAAGGGATTATATGATGCGATTCAAATTTTTCTCCTTTTTCTTTGGAGTGTTACAAGCTCTTGATGCATAAAGAAGATCTGTAAAGTTGTAAAGACTAAAGTCTCAAATCCAAAGAGATATTCTTTATAAAAATTAAGAGTCAACCACACCCCCCTAGAACGGCTTGTTCTAACACGCCCCCACGTCTACATCATGATGTGGGAAGATATGCATAACGGCGCCCAAATGTTCATGCAAAGAAAGAAGGTGTAACTTTTATTCTCGCTGTTGCCGGTGATGCCATGTTGTGGAGATGCTGTGTGTTTCGTTGTGAAAGTGAAACTAATCTGTTTGGCCTTCCAAAAGAGGACACAACTAGAAATCAGTGGTTAACTTGTGTTTACAACACTGTTCCGGAACAGTTCAACCCAAATATTCAGATGTGTGCAGTGCATTTTATGGGGGACGAGGACTGTTTCCTGAACCAGTAGCCTACAATGCCGGTGTCTGTTTCTATAAAGTGGGGCAGTTCCAACTTTGCAACTTCGCTTCTGACACACAGCCTGTAAGTATGTTTTCATATTTATAGACTGACGATTCAAACGCAAGTTTTGAATAATGTAGCGTAGTGCTTGTTTGTGGTTTCTCCAATCACAAATGCAGACATGGTTTTATGTTTACGCAGCACGATACGCTATGCAACGCAACATGTAAAAAGACAGTGTAAGTCATTATAATCAGTAATTATGTCCCCACTGGATGCAACAAATGCCTAATTTATAATGGGTTTTATTGATTTTGTCTCGTGTCGCTGGAAGACGGAATCACAGTATGTTAAGGGGCGTAACATTTCCGTCACACACTTGAGGAATTCGGCCAATCAAATGCGGGGCATAGAGGAGAAACAATAATGTACATTACATGGAAAATAATGTGTTTTTGAACCTTAAACCACATAAACACATTGCATTACACCAAATACACAGAATAATTTTATTTTTAGCAACATCAACCCCTTTAAAACTCGTAATACTCACACTGGACATCCAGCAGCACTGATGAGTTCTGTGTGCCGTGTTTGTTCTCAGCTGTACAGTAGTATCGTCCGCTGTGTGTCGGGTCGGTGTTGTTGATGGTCAGGTTTGGTCCGGTCTGAACTGGATTCAGAGGTCTCTCAGTGTCTCTGTACCAGGTGTAGTTCACTGCTGGGTTTGCATCACTGCTGCAGCTCAGAGTCACTGAACGGCCCTCCAGAACTAAACCAGCTGGATTTATCCTCACTGATGTGTTTTTAGGAGCATCTAG
Source organism: allo-octoploid hybrid of Carassius auratus x Cyprinus carpio (assembly GCA_024542945.1). Classification (NCBI taxonomy): domain Eukaryota; kingdom Metazoa; phylum Chordata; class Actinopteri; order Cypriniformes; species allo-octoploid hybrid of Carassius auratus x Cyprinus carpio. The sequence continues at coordinate 636,391 of JANHFF010000203.1, forward strand.
TGGAGGAGAAAATCATTCAGGTGATTACTTTATGATTTACAGCACTGATTACAGATGATAAGTCAGAATAGATTTAAATGTTCCCTGTCTCACACTGAACGTGTAGCAGAAAGGACTCTTGTGTTGTGATCTGCTTCTGTAGCTGGTGTGTTGCAGTGCAGGTGAAAGTGACTCTATGATGACGGTGAGAAACAGTGAAGTTCAGATCAGAGATGATATCAGTTTGGCTCTGATACTGTCGTCCTGTGATGCTCTCGATGAGAGATGAGCTCCATGTGAGAGATGGAGGACGAGACGGACAGAAGATCTTAGTAGAGCAGCGCAGACTCACTGAACTTCCCTCAATCACCTCCTGATCCGGAAAGACACTCAGTGTGGGTTTGTGTGGAGATGCTGAAACACACGTGATATTACAAGATAATGTTGATTATCATATCCAGTAATGAAGGTATATGTTGTACAGTAGTAGATTTTTTTATGTCCAGTCACACTATAGAAGCAGCATGAACGATATGACACTCACCTAAGACAGCAATTTGAACTTGAGAGTATGTAGATCCTGTGTAGCTATGTTTCAATTTACCATTGGCTTCAAGTCTGAAGTAATATGAGCCATCATGACTCTGATCAACATTATCGAAGCGTGTGGTGCAGTTTTTCTGTGTAGCAGTGCCAAATATTTCTCCTTTTAACAGTCCAGTGTTGGGGCTGCTGGAGTCAAACACTATAATGGGAGGTTTTCCGACTTTAAACCATTTTCTCTTTGCACTGTCAGTGAGGTCTTTTTCATATTGTTGATCAATACCAAATGTGCAGGGGATGAAAACACAGGATCCTTTCAGAGCTTCTACTTTTTTCGGCAGATTGGTATTAAAGCCACACAAAACACCTAAAATTAACACAAACACATAGAAGGGCGTAATCATACACAAGTTACAAGTGGAACAAACTTCTACAGAACTTATTGCTCTTTAATTTAATGAAGGCCACATTAAAATGCTTTCATAACAATAATTAATCTTGTTAAATAGAACAGAGGAATAATCTAAAAGAATGAGACCTTGTATCAGAGATCCAGTGAGGAGGAACGTCACCAATGTTTCCATAATTTACATTCACCTTATAGCAGAATAAACAAACAAATAAAAACACACAATTAGGCCTATATCATAATACAGAATTGACAATAAAGCAAAATTGAAAACTACAGAATGAATTACCAAAGAATAGAGTTGAAGACGATAGAAATCCACTCAGGTCTCAAGCTCTAAATGCTATTACACTGGACGGAGGGAGATTTGTGTCTGAAAATAACAACTGCTGGGTTTTTTTTCCCGCTTCCCCTTTAGTCAGAACTCCGTAACAACAGCCTGACCAAGAAATAAATAAGTATGACCCTTATTGAACATTAAGCACTTTTTAATATAGGTACATGAGATCTTTTACTGTTGTGAGATGCTGTGTTCAATTCCAACATAGAAACAATTCTTTTTAGTAAACTTTAGATAGTCAGAAACATAACATTTGAAACACAATCCTAAAACAGGAAATATAGTGCAGTGTGTCTGTCCTGCGTGAGATGAATGTGTCTGTGTCTGTGTCAACACTACGAGCTGCTCGCTTGGTTATAATGCAGCTTCTGCTTCATATCAGTACAAGCTGATTAACTAGTTCATCAATAAAATCAACTAACAATACCATATTCTCTGGTTATTTTGATAAATATGCATTTCATATTCATCCTGATTAAACCCAATATTAGCATTAATATATATATATATAGTCTTCATATATAGGTTATATTTAAGCACTCGCTGGAGTTTCCTACAGACCGAAACACTTTGAACACTCATTATACTGGAGCTGCTGCTTTAGCTTAATAAGAATCAACTCATGCAGTAATATTCACAACCTACTCTACTCTAATCTATTTATCTATTGTTCTATAGTTCTGACAGTCATGGCTCTATCTGTTGAAAAGACCAGCATAAATGTTCGTCTTTTTTGTTTCAGAGAAGAAAATACAGGTTTGGATCAACATTGGGGTGAGTAAATGATGCTTTAATTATTAAGCTTAATTTCCCTCTCAAAAAACACCTGCTTTTTTGCTTCCCAAAAATATCTAAAATGAACATATTAAAACTTCGAAAAACTCCCACAAAGGCAGTAAAATGTGAAATTACCAACAGCTAACTCTCTCCATGAGAAACAAGAAAAGCCTTAATGCTGATGTTAAAATTTGAAATGGTTCTCTCCCACTCTCCCACTCATTCGCTGCAAGCCCCCAAATCTCAACTAAAAACGGCGGGCCCCCCCAACCACCAAAGCCTGTGGGCCCAGCTCGTCATCCTCCTCCTGTGAGAGCTCTCTGGCCGCTGCCACAACACCAGGGCCCAAACCCTCCATCTGCTGTAGGTGAACCAAAAACAACTGATAGCAGCTCTCAATGATGTGTGTCGGGTCCCCGCTATGATAGCAGCAACATTCACAAATGTTTTCAGAACAAGCGGGAACCCAGTGTGCCTGTAGCTTTCTCTATTTCTGTTATCATGTGATAGAAAGTCTAAAGCATTCTCAAGCCGAAGGGCAAACTCATCTAATCTCCGGCCTATTATGCATCGAACTAAGATTGCTGTAAAGACTCAAAGCACTGCCATCAAGTTAGCAATTTTAAACATTCACTCACTAAAAAATAAATCATTTTTAATCAATGACTTAATAACCACAATTTTAATATTCACATAGATAATGCAGAAAACAAAACTACAAAATAAATTATAACTGTTTTAACCACTTTTGACCTGATTCAGCATGTGCACAAACCTACACACAATAAGGGACACACTCTAGATTTAATCATCAGTAGGGGTCTAAACATTTCATCCATTGTTATTAAGGCTGTAGCACTATCTGATCACTTCTGTATTTTCTTTGATATATTGATCTCTGCTACCACTGTATCTAGATCTGTCTCTGTCAGAAAGAGATGCATTAACGAGGACACAAGTGTGCTATTTATGGAGGCTATATCTTTAACACCAAGCATTTCTGCAGACTCTGTTGATCTTCTCCTTGATTCCTTTAACTCAAAAGTTAAGAATGTTATTGATGATATTGTTCCTGAAATAGTCAGTAAGAAGTCTGGCAGACAGAAATCAGCTTGGAGAAAATCAACAGCAGTACAGAGTATGAAAAGACTGCAGAAAAGCTGAGTGGATGTGGCGGAAGACGAAACGTGAAATTCACTATAGCATCTATAAAGATAGCCTTTGTGCTTTCAATGTGGAACTAGCCACAGCTAGACAGAGTTTCTTCTCAAACCTTATAAACAGTAACTTAAACAACACTCGCACTCTTTTTGCTACTGTTGAGAGACTGACAAACCCACGTAATCAGATTCCCAGTGAAATGCCCTCAGACAGCAAATGCAATGAGTTTGCTTCCTTCTTTTCTGAGAAGATCATTTATATCAGGAAGGCGATTAGCACATCCTCAAGTTATGCAGAGGTCAGACAGATTCGGCTGCAATATCAAAAAGAAGATACTATGTCTATTTTTGAAGCAATTGATAGCAATATGTTGGAAGAAATAGGGCATCACCTAAAATCGTCTACCCGCTAGCTTGACACACTTCCCAAAGTGTGCAAAACTGTTTAGAAGCAGATCTCTTAGAAGTGGTGAACAACTCACATCTTTCTGGAACTTTTCCAAACTTACTGAAAACTGCAGTTGTTAAACCCCTTCTGAAAAAGAGCAATCTTGATAACATCTTTTTGAGCAATTGTAGACCAATATCAAATCTTCCTTTTATAGGCAAAATTATAGAAAAGGTCATTTTTAATCAGCCGAACAAAAACTCAAAAGGATACCTGGACAATTTTCAATCTGGTTTTCAACTGCATCACAGCACAGAGACAGCACTCATTAAGATAATAAATGATATTCACTTAAATTCTGATTCTGGCATAATATCAGTGCTGGTACTACTAGATCTCAGTGCTGCATTTGACACTGTCGATCATAACATACTTCTACAGAGACTGGAAAACTGGGTCAGGCTTTCTGGGATGGTACTCAAATGGTTCAGCTCATACTTAGAAGGGAGAGGTTATTATGTGAGAGCATAAGTCTAAGTGGACGTCCATAACATGCGGAGTCCCACAAGGCTCAATTCTTGCACCGCTCTTGTTTAGCCTGTATATGCTCCCACTAAGTCAAATAATGAGAAAGAACCAAATTGCCTATCACAGCTATTCTGATGATACACAGATTTACTTAGCCTTATCACCAAATGACTACAGCCTCATTGACTCCCTCTGCCACTGCATCAATGAAATTAACAGTTGGATGTGCCAGAACTTTCTTCAGTTAAACAAGGAAAAAACTGAAGTCATTGGATTTGGAAACAAAGATGAAGTTCTCAAGGTGAATGCATACCTTGACTCTAGGGGACAAACAACTAAAAATCAAGTCAGGAATCTTGGTGTGATTCTGGAGACAGACCTTAGTTTCAGTAGTCATGTCAAAGCAGTAACTAAATCAGCATACTATCATTTCAAAAACATTGCAAAAATTAGATGTTTTGTTTCCAGTCAAGACTTGGAGAAACTTGTTCATGCCTTTATCACCAGCAGGGTGGACTATTGTAATGGTCTTCTCACCGGCCTTACCAAGAAGACCATTAGACAGCTGCAGCTCATCCAGAACACTGCTGGTAGAATTCTGACTTGATCCAGAAAATCTGAGCATATCACACCAGTCCTCAGGTCCTTACACTGGCTTCCAGTTACATTTAGGATTGATTTTAAAGTACTTTTACTCATTTAAAAATCACTCAATGACCTAGGACTGAAATACATTGCAGATATGCTCACTGAATATAAACGTAACCGACCACTCAGATCATTAGGATTGAGTCAGTTAGAAATACCAAGGGTTCACACAAAACAAGGGGAATCTGCTTTTAGTTATTATGCCGTCCACAGTTGGAATCAGCTACCAGAAGAGATCAGATGTGCTAAAACATTAGCCACTTTTAAATCTAGACTCAAAACTCATCTGTTTAGCTGTGCATTTATTGAATGAGCACTGTGCGATGTCCAAATTGATTGCACTGTATTTTATGAATTGCACTGTATTTTATGCAACCCGAAGTTACTGTCTTAAATTAACTTTAAATCAATTTTTAAATCATTTTTAACGTTTTTAAATTCCTTGTTTTATTTTGTGGTTTTTATTGCTTTTTTTAATGATTATTTTATTTTAAAGCACTTTGATTTACCATTGTGTACGAAATGTGCTATATAAATAAACTTGCCTTGCCATGTGTTGAGATTAGAGGATAGAAAATATGGAAGTCAATGGAAAATGACAGAAAAACAAAGGTTTTCACCATGGGTTTTGTGATGTTATTTGCCATAATTGCGACAGAATTGCTGTAATATTGTGAGATAGTAGCGACTGTTTGTAGTTTTGGTGGGCCTATTTGGGAGAAAATCCAGGGCTGTTTTTCACTCCCAGTCTGTCCCTGCTTGCACATGTGTGACTTACTCCCACCTCTGGATCACGCTATGCAAACATATTTTACAGTAACATTTATGAGGCACTCAAGATAAACGGTGAACCAAAGGCCAAAGAGGAAAGTTAAGTTTTTCTTTGAATAATGTTGATTTTAGGATCAGGGCATAAATTTCGTCATACAGTAGGGGGGGGCAATAATGATCAAATTTTTCAAAAGCAATTTTTGAATGGGACACAAATAACACAGCTAAAAGTGTACTTGTAAGGACTTTGTACTGTACTGTATTATGACTTGGCAACACTGATTGATGTAAAAGAGGAAAGCAGGCATTTGGACCAAAGCACTGTGAGGCAAGGGAGGGGGAGACTCAAAATGTTTCTTAACTTAAAACGCTTTTTTGCCGTGTTTGCATTTGTTACTTTAATACTTACAAAATTATTTACAGTATAAAACATTGTTATTTACTATACACAGCATGGTTTTAAATCATATTTTTAGGGGGGGCAACCCTCAGATGGGGGGTGGGGTCCTGTCCCCTTCGGGATTTCTGCCTATGTTTAGGATGGATATCAAAATCTGATGAAAACATGACGTTTAAATGTTAATTGTCAGCAGGACACAGACAGAAATGAGTCGGCTGGACGTCCAGCAGCACTGATGAGTTCTGTGTGCCGTGTTTGTTCTCAGCTGTACAGTAGTATCGTCCGCTGTGTGTCGGGTCGGTGTTGTAGATGGTCAGGTTTGGTCCAGTCTGAACTGGATTCAGAGGTCTCTTAGTGTCTCTGTACCAGGTGTAGTTCACTGCTGGGTTTGCATCACTGCTGCAGCTCAGAGTCACTGGATTTCCCTCCATCACTAAGCCGGAGGGAAACACTGACAATGATGTGTTTTTTGGGGCATCTGAGGAAAAAAAGATGTGCGATGTAGAATGTGTGATTTAACAGTTTAACATTTGAAAGGCTGCAGGTTTAAACCTCTCTATTTTACAAGTTTCAGATGCAGGTAATGTGTTTGCATCTGAAAAGCATTTGTTCAAACATCTACAGCAGGCCACAACACTAACAAAACACCACACGTCTGTATTTAACCCATTACTTATTCACTTCACACTAACTGTGTGTAGAAGTTTAAGACTACTGTGCTAAAACAACACAAACACAGTAAGATATAGAATGTGTAGTATGTTATTGTCTAAGTTTGTCATGCAATCGGACAGAGACTGTCTTTCATTTGTCTAGAAAAAACAGTCTGAATTGAGACGTGCTGAACCATCTGAACTGAATGTCCTGCAGATTACCAAGTACTCGCACTCAGTGGACATCTAGAAGTTTACCAAGTACTCACACTGGACATCTAGAAAATTACCAAGTACTCACACTGGACGTCTAGAAGATTACCAAGTACTCACACTGGACGTCTAGAAGATTATCAAGTACTCACACTGCCACTGGACATCTAGAAGATTACCAAGTACTCACACTGGACGTCTAGAAGATTATCAAGTACTCACACTGGACGTCTAGAAGATTATCAAGTACTCACACTGCCACTGGACATCTAGAAGTTTACCAAGTACTCACACTGCCACTGGACATCTAGAAGATTACCAAGTACTCACACTGGACGTCTAGAAGATTATCAAGTACTCACACTGCCACTGGACATCTAGAAGATTACCAAGTACTCACACTGGACGTCTAGAAGATTACCAAGTACTCACACTGGACGTCTAGAAGATTATCAAGTACTCACACTGCCACTGGACATCTAGAAGTTTACCAAGTACTCACACTGCCACTGGACATCTAGAAGATTACCAAGTACTCACACTGGACGTCTAGAAGATTATCAAGTACTCACACTGCCACTGGACATCTAGAAGATTACCAAGTACTCACACTGCCACTGGACATCTAGAAGATTACCAAGTCATGCAATCGGACAGAGACTGTCTTTCATTTGTCTAGAAAAACAGTCTGAATTGAGACGTGCTGAACCATCTGAACTGAATGTCCTGCAGATTACCAAGTACTCGCACTCAGTGGACATCTAGAAGTTTACCAAGTACTCACACTGGACTTCTAGAAAATTACCAAGTACTCACACTGGACGTCTAGAAGATTATCAAGTACTCACACTGGACGTCTAGAAGATTACCAAGTACTCACACTGGACGTCTAGAAGATTACCAAGTACTCACACTGGACGTCTAGAAGATTACCAAGTACTCACACTGGACGTCTAGAAGATTACCAAGTACTCACACTGGACGTCTAGAAGATTATGAAGTACTCACACTGGACGTCTAGAAGATTACCAAGTACTCACACTGGACGTCTAGAAGATTATCAAGTACTCACACTGGACGTCTAGAAGATTACCAAGTACTCACACTGGACGTCTAGAAGATTACCAAGTACTCACACTGGACGTCTAGAAGATTACCAAGTACTCACACTGGACGTCTAGAAGATTACCAAGTACTCACACTGGACATCTAGAAGATTACCAAGTACTCACACTGGACGTCTAGAAGATTATCAAGTACTCACACTGGGCGTCTAGAAGATTACCAAGTACTCACACTGCCACTGGACATCTAGAAGATTACCACTTGACTCTTGGCAAATTACCAAGTATTTACACTGGATGTACAAATGATAACCCAGTACTCACACTGGACACAGTACTTGCACCAGACATCTTGTAGATTGCCAAGTACTTGCAATAGATGCCCACAAGATTAAAATTACTCATGCCAGACACTCAGCAGATTACCAAGTTCACGCACTGGATGTTCAGCAGATTTACAGGTACTCTCACTGGATGTCGCAGTATTTAGTATTATGACTGTTTTTCAGATTTTTTTTTTAAATAACGGTAAAGACATTAACTGTAAAATAACACAAATGGAGGTGTGGAAAGTATATATTAGCAATTGTTTAAAGGGGTCATATGATGCGATTTAAAATTTTCCTTTCTCTTTGGAGTGTTACAAGGTCTTGGTGCATAAAGAAGATCTGTAAAGTTGCAAAGACTAAAGCCTCTAATCCAAAGAGATATTCTTTATAAAAATTAAGAGTCAACCACACCCCCCTAGAACGGCTCGTTCTAACACGCCCCCACATGTTTACGTCACAATGTGGGAAGATTTGCATAACGCCACTCAAATCGTCACGCAAAGAAAGAAGGCGTAACTTTTATTCTCACGCCATTTTGTGGAGACGCTGTTTGTTTCGTTGTGAAAGCAAAACTACTTTGTTTGGTCTTCCAAAAGAGGACACAACTAGAAATCAGTGGTTAAGTTGTGTTTACAACACTGTTCCGGAACAGTTCAATCCAAATATTCAGATGTGTGCAGTGCATTTTACGGAGGACAAGGACTGTTTCCTGAACCAGTAGCCTACAATGCCAGTGTCTGTTTCTATAAAGTGGTTCAGTTCCAATTTTGCAAGGGCAGTCTGGTGCTTCTGACTCACAGTCTGTAGGTATGTTTTCATATTTAAATACTGACTATTCAAACGTGAGTTTTGAGCAGTGTGGAGTAGTGCTTGTTGTTTGTTGTTTCCCAGATGACAAATGCAGACATGGTTTTTATGTTTACGCAGCACGATACGCAACACGAAAAAGGACAGTCCTTATCGTCAGTAAGTCATTAAAAGTAAGTAAGTAAGTAAGTCATTATAATCAGTAATCAGTCCCTACTGGATGCAACAAATGCCTCGTTTATAATGGGTTTTATTGGTTTTGTCTCGTTTTGCTGAAAGACGGCATCACAGTATGTTAAGGGGCGTAACATTTCCGTCACACGCTTAAGGAATTCGGCCAATCACAATGCACTGGATAGCTGGCCAATCACAGCACACCTCGTTTTTCAGACCGATGAGCTTTGTAAAAATCAACGCGTTTCAGAAAGGCGGGTCATATAGGATCAACAATAATGTACATTATATGGAAAATAATGTGTTTGTTGAACCTTAAACTACATAAACACATTGCATTACACCAAATAATGTTCTTTTTAGCAACATCATATGACCACTTTAAGACTCGTAATACTCACACTGGACGTCCAGCAGCACTGATGAGTTCTGTGTGCCGTGTTTGTTCTCAGCTGTACAGTAGTATCGTCCGCTGTGTGTCGGGTCGGTGTTGTTGATGGTCAGGTTTGGTCCGGTCTGAACTGGATTCAGAGGTCTCTCAGTGTCTCTGTACCAGGTGTAGTTCACTGCTGGGTTTGCATCACTGCTGCAGCTCAGAGTCACTGAACGGCCCTCCAGAACTAAACCAGCTGGATTTATCCTCACTGATGTGTTTTTAGGAGCATCTAGTGGAGGAGAAAATCATTCAGGCGATTACTTTATGATTTACAGCACTGATTATAGATTCAGTCAGAATAGATTTAAATAATTCTTGTCTTACACTGAACGTGTAGCACACAGGACTCTTGTTTTGTGATCTGCTTCTGTAGCTGGTGTGTTGCAGTGCAGGTGAAAGTGACTCTATGATGACGGTGAGAAACAGTGAAGTTCAGATCAGAGATGATATCAGTTTGGTTCTGATACTGCTGTCCTGTGACGCTCTCGATGAGAGACGAGCTCCATGTGAGAGATGGAGGACGAGACGGACAGAAGATCTTTGTAGAGCAGCGCAGACTCACTGAACTTCCCTCAATCACCTCCTGATCCGGAAAGATGCTCAGTGCGGGTTTGTGTGGAGATGCTGAAACACAAGTGATATTACAAGATAATGTTGATTATCATATCCAGTAATGAAGGTATATGTTGTACAGTAGTAGATTTCTTTTTTCATGTCTAGTCACACTATAGAAGCAGCATGAACGATATGACACTCACCTAAGACAGCAATTTGAACTTGAGAGTATGTAGGTCCTGTGTAGCTATGTTTCAGTTTACCATTGGCTTCAAGTCTGAAGTCATATGAGCCATCATGACTCTGATCAACATTATCAAAGCGTGTGGTGCAGTTTTTCTGTGTAGCAGTGCCAAATATTTCTCCTTTTAACAGTCCAGTGTTGGGGCTGCTGGAGTCAAACACTATAATGGGAGGTTTTCCAACTTTAAACCATTTTCTCTTTGCACTGTCAGTGAGGTCTTTTTCATATTGTTGATCAATATCAAATGTGCAGGGGATGAAAACACAGGATCCTTTCAGAGCTTCTACTTTCTTCGGCAGATTGATATTAAAGCCACACAAAACACCTAAAATTAACACAAACACACAGAAGGAAGTAATCATACACAAGTTACAAGCAGTACACACTTCTGTATAACTTATTGCTCTTTAACTCATTAAGGACACATGAAAGTGCTTTCATAATAATAATTCATCTTGTTAAATAGAACAGAGGAATAATCTATAAGATTGAGACCTTGTATCAGAGATCCAGTGAGGAGGAACGTCACCAATGTTTCCATCATTTACATTCACCTTACAGCAGAATAAACAAACAAATAAAAACACACAATTAGGCCTATATCATAATACAGAATTGACAATAAAGCAAAATTGAAAACTACAGAAGGTTTACTGTCTTGTGTGTAAATGAATTACCAGAGAAGAGAGTTGAAGACGACAGAAATCCTCTCAGAGCTCAAGCTCTACACTCTTACACTGGACGGAGGGAGAGATGTGTATAAAAATAACAACTGTTTTTTTATTTTCTCACTTCCCCTTTAGTCAGAACTCAGTGTCTGTACCCTGACCAAGAAATAAATAAATATGACCCTTATTGAACATTCAGCACTTTTTGATATAGTTGCATGAGATCGTTTACTGTTGTGAGATTATGTGTTCAATTTCAACATAGAAACTCTTCCTTTTAAACTTGTAAACTTTAGATAGTCAGAAACACAACAACACAATCCTAAAACAGGAAATATAGTGCAGTGTGTCTATCCTGCGTGAGATGAATGTGTCTGTGTCTGCGTCAACACTACGAGCTGCTCGCTTGGTTATAATGCAGCTTCTGCTTCATATCTGTACAAGCTGATTAACTAGTTCATCAATAAAATCAACTAACACCACCATATTCTCTGGTTATTTTGGTGAATATGCATTTCATATTTAACCTGATTAAGCTATATTAAACAGTATTAGCATTAAAAATAAAATATATATATATTGCTGCTGCTTTAGCTTAATAAGAATCAACTCATGCAGTGATATATTAATGTTTTAATTAGAAGACGAGTGTGTGCGTGTTTGCACAGCCTTTACACAACCTACTCTACTCTATTTATCTATTGTTCTATAGTTCTGATAGTCATGGGTCTGTTGGATCTGTTGAAAAGAGCAGCATAAATGTTCATCTTTTTTGTTTCGGAGAAGAAAATACAGGTTTGGATCACCATTGGGGTGAGTAAATGATGCTTTGATTATTACTCTCCAAAAAACACCTGCTTTTTTGCTTCCCAAAAATTAAAAAAAAATTCCACAAAGGCAGTAAAATGTGAAATTACCAACAGCTAACGCTCTCTGTGAGAAACAACTTGATAAACGACTAAGAAATGCCTTAATACTGATGTTATAATGTGAAATGGTTCATGTGTTGAGATTAGAGGATAGAAAATATGGAAGTCAATGGAAAATGACAGAAAAGCAAAGGTTTCATGTGAATGTTTACAGCTAAAGCTAAACCAGGACTCGTCTGATTGTTTGTCTGCTGAACACTATATATCATCTATATGCAGCATGAACCTCAGAGCTCAGAGGACCTGCGTGAAAACAGCCATTAGACCTCTGGACATCTGCCTGAAAGTGTTATTGCTGTAACTGTAATCTCAGTGGCTCCAGGAAGAAATGCTTTATTTATCAGAATGATTTTATCAGAATCATTGAGGACCCTGCTGTCTATTAAGCACACTAGCATATACACACCACGTCTAGTGAGCGAGTGAGATGAGGGTCGTCTGAGGTCGAGCGGTTTGTGTTTGTGTCCCACAGGCAGACGTTCTCCTTTACTTCAGCCTGGAAACCCGATGGAGAAGAACATACCCAAGGCGTGTGTGTGTGTGTGTGTGTGTGTGTGTGTGTGTGTGTGTGTGTGTGTGTGTGTGTCTATGTGTGTGTGTGTGTGTTCACTGTCTGTATGCATTTCAAATAATTTTCAATCCACGTTTTCCTCTGTTTCAAGCTCTTCGAATGTTTCTGTCACTCTCTGAATAACTGCATTAACACACTAGGTTTGCACGAGTTCACTGAAAAATGACTGTAATTAGTCCATTATTCAGCATTATAAATTACATAATCAGCAGCAATTCGAAAATCTCATAGGACGCTACTGAGATCATTACATGTAGTTGATATAATGTATATGATGACAGTGCCCTTTATGTGGTCATAATGATGGTGATAATGATAAAGGATGTAAACAAGACATCTGTATATCAGCTGCATTTCTATTGGTCAGTCGGAACAGAAGCCCCTCCCTTCTGCAAAAACACACTTCACGTCCCATAATCCTCCACTCAGTATGATCTATAGAGCAGAACATTCAACAACCTATCCATCCATCCTCTTTTCAACTGTAATGCTTTATTAATCCTAAAAGTTGAAAAAAAAAGTTGAAAAAACAAAACTTCTGTTTTTATTTCCATAGTAACATTGCATGCATTAAACATGAGTGTGATGAGGTCAGTCTGAATTTATCGCTGCATACTGCTACTGAAACTTTATACAATACAAGCAGCTTCACATTCAGCGTATACTGTGCTCTGTCGTGACCAGTACACTAGCACTGGATTTAGAATAGCATACTAGCATTCAGCTCTTAATAAAATAGTATGTGATAGTATTCTGAATCATTGGGCAGGCAGAGGTCAGCGAGAGGAACCCAGCTACGCTGAGAAACAGTTTCTGTTTCTGTCAGAACAGGAGTGATGAGAAAGCAGCGGGAGAGCTGGATGTCTGCCTCCTGCTGGACACAGACACACACAGACGTCTGTAGGAGGCTCATGTGTGTGTCTCATTAACCCTGAGTGCTCCTCAGATCCGCGTGGGCGGGAGACGCCGTCTGCAGAGAAACATCATGAGCATCAGTGTGTTGTCTACTGATCCTACGAATCCTCCACACAAATGCACATTTAGATGGTTCGTCCACAGTGTGTTCACTGCCTGTCTGATGCACATTGTGCACAAAAATGGAAATCACCAGCAGATTTGTCAGTTTAACAGTTGTTTGCAAGGTATCAGGTTCATATAATGAGCAAAAATGAAGCAATTTGTGAATGAATCGTTCTTTTGAGTCGGATCTTTTTAAGCAGATCACGAAATGGGAGTTGACAAATAATGCGGAAACTTTTCGGCCAAGAAATGTAAATAAAGTTTAGTTTTGTTTAAAGTCAATGCAACTTATATTTAAGTTTTTAAAAGAATATAGTTCAGCCAAAAATTTAAATTTTGTTAGAATGTGCTCCCCCTCAGTTCATCCCAGATGTAGATGAGTTTATTTCTTCATCAGGTTTGTAGAAATGTAGCATTGCATCAGTGTCTCAGCAATGGATGCTCTGCAGTGAATGGATGCCGTCAGAATGAGAGTCCAAACAGCTGATAAAAACATCACAATAATCCACAAGTAATTCACACCACTCCAGTCCATCAGTGAACATCTGGAGAAGACAAAACCTGAAACAAATCCAACGTAAAAACATTCAACAGGCAATCCAGTTTAACCAAGTGCTGAAGTAGAGTCGTGGTGTGATTTCAATTATTGAAACTATTTAAGTCGTTATTGCAGATTTTTTGGCACGTTTACACTGTTGCCTAATTTGCATAATTAATTTAGTGAATCAAGTGCTAGAAGTGTGCAAACAGATCAGCGGCTGCGGTGTGTTCAGCTGCACATGACGCCTTTAATTAGCATGTCATGTCAATTCAATTTCAATTAAAAGTTACATATAGTGTAACTTCTGTAGATTTGTGTGAACTCGAGACTTCATATGACAGTTTAAGCTGAGATCAGATGCTGGAGAAGACTGACTAACACTGTTACAATGTTCTCAAAATTATGAAATGGAATGTTCCCTTAACATTTGTATAACCACGAAAGAACATTTCTTAAACGTTTTGAATGTTCAGAGGACATTCAGAAATAATGTTTTCATAACCTAATGGGAATGTTAGAAAAACAACGTTTTTTTTTTTTTTAAGTTGCCCAGGTAACAAATTTAGGTAATAAAAACATTGTGGGAACATTGTAGTTTCTAAAATATTGAAGTGTCCAGTTTTTTTAAAGGTTACAAAAACATTTCTTACAACATTCTACCAACTTTATATTCACTTAAGGTATAATATTATTTGAATGTTTATTTTTAATGTTCTAAGAATGTTATAATGTCTGGTTTTCGTGATTATAACATTATTTAAAGGTTACAAAAATGAATGTTCATCAAGTACAAATAACATCAAGATGTTCCGAAAATGTTATTCTATAGAGATTTTTTTTCTCAGCATTATGAGAACGTAATATCAAATAATAATTAAGTTGAAAGAACATTTCATAAACAGTACTTTAAAAACAATTTGTCCTAACATTTATATAACTTGTCAAAAACATTAGAGAAAGTTATGAAAACTAGCTAAACAACACAGTGATTATTTCAATGTTATTCTGTTGGGCTTTATTGTCATTTTGTCATCATACCAAGGTTTCCCAGCATGATGAGAAGCTATAATAACTTAAAAATGTAAAATTAAAATAATTTCCAAAATAAAAACAATCAAAATTAAACCCTAAAAAAATATTTTATTTATCTGCATGTCATGTGACCATTAACTGACATCACAGAACCGTGAACATACAAATGTGTTGTTAAATTATTGAAAAATTAAGTTACAATCACAGACAATATTTAAGGTCAAATGTGTTTGGCTGACAAAAGAAGTTTGTCAATCTCTGCATTGCAGTATGTGTGTTTATTGCAGATGTTTTAATTGCTTGCTGCTTCTCATTTTCCCAGAATTCCCGTCTAAAATGCTTGTGTTCCCGTGCTTTTTGGACATAATTACAGGAAGACACGCCTAAAATTTCCTCTGAAGTTTCTCCTGTGTTCGTCCCTCTGGATGAAGCGCGGTTAAGAGCGGATGAAAACGTGTCCAGTTGTTGTTACTTATTTTCATCTGGAGATGTTATGTGCTCAGTGTGATCTTCAAGCAGAGAAGCCTGATGATCTCTCACACTGTTAGACACCAGCATGAGTTCATATGGTACCTTTGTTGTGTAGAAATGATTTTTGGGATTTTGGCTTTTCATAATGTGTAGTTCCCCAGAAGTGGAAAGAAAATATCCACAGTACACATTTAAGTGTATATGTTATTGCTCTTTATCTTTTTGCATTTGTAGATTTCAGTAATAAAGCTGAGATTTTTTTCCCTCTACTTTGGCTACATCCACCAAACTTTATTCCTATCTATATTCTGAGGGGTTTGTTCATACATCCTTCACACTTATTTATCGAACAATCCTAAAAACATGATGATTTTTATTTCTTCCTGACTGTTAGTATTTTCTGATTTATGGAGTGCTAAAAAAAAAAGAAATCTAATATACCCACAGTAAAGACATTCAA